>LQNS02278138.1:2645232-2657489 GCA_001587735.2 Parhyale hawaiensis
CATCCGCCTTTAGAGTGGCATTTCCTCCAACTCAGGGGCTACTTAGAGCCCCAAACCCAAAGCCAGCTCATACAAACAAAGCGGCGTCCGGTGGCCGGACAATGGGGGCGGCCTGATAACGCGCAGGCCACGCTGTTCGGGTGATTGATTGATTCAAACAACGCTAATGCAGTTTGAATTGTGCATTTAATAACATCTAGACCTTCCAGAATATTTGCACATTTTAATCTCGTGAAGAACAAGAAATCCTTGATCATTCTCTGATTATAATCTACCGAAATTTGGACGGTTCACAAGTCACAAAGAAATCAATGGCAAAACTGTTACATAGGCATTAGGAACCTAACGCCAAGGCGGGAGCCCTTGACAAACATGTAAATGCAGCGAGCCAGAGCAACCAAATCAAGCACATATTCAGCTACCGATAAATTATTGCATTCAAACAAGAAATGTTCCTTACCTTCTGATTGCAGTGAGCAATCCACGGCGTAACTCTGCGCAAGGAGGTTAATACAATGACATCCTCTATCGCCCAATCTATATATTTTATGCAGACACTTAGCAAAGAAATTCCCTAACCATAATAAACATAAGGAACGAGAGTTCAAGCAGACATGGGCAGGTAATGCTCTTAACATCAGAAGCTTAAAACATCTACTGGCATAGGTACTTTCGATCCACTTGACTCATCTAAGATTGCAATCACCAAACTATAGGGCGCACCGAAGGGACGTCAAACACATACGCGAGACACAGACCTAATACACTGATAATATTGCCTACTCAAAATTATCCACCCAAACCATACATAATAAACGCACACTGCAGAAATCGAGTGTCGATTAGTAGGTGAATTTTCCTGGGAGCTGTCGTAAATCTAGCTCCTTGTCTTGTGGTCGACTGCAGCCGTCCTAAGCTTTCCACCACCGGCACTGTCCTCAAGATGGAGTGGTCTCCAATTTAGTTCTTGTCCAAGCAGGTACAACTCTCAACAGGCTTCCATCCCCTGGAAAGGGACCAAAAATCCCTATGAGAACTACGCCAGTTCAAGTCAGCAGTGTATGTTGGTCATCAAATATCACGTTATTCCTACAATACTCTTTATATGCTGGTTTGAATAGGTTGAAAGTCATACTTAGACCTCAATGATGTCTGGTCTGCATTTTTTTTTTTTTTATTCTCGTTTCCTTGCATTATAGGCTGGCTACTTCAAATCCTTGGATAACCGTTATGGATAAGAAGATTTGCGCCTAAATATCAAGATTATTCTAAACTAGAGTGCCCGCACTTCCAAAAATGACAGCGAAGAATTTGTGATGACCCGTCTTCATTGATCATAATGTTCTTATTAACTGTCTTATGCAGCATGCAAAGCAACTGCCAGCTTGAATTATGGAACATATCAAAAAAGCATGCTAGGGCTGACTGAATGTGGATAAATAAATATATATACAATATAATGAAGATAGAAGTGTCTTATACAGTGTATTTGTTTATCTGTCCCATTTTTTTACGCTTTAAGAAAACAGATAGGAGGAAATTAGCCCAGTTTAGAGGCAGAAGTCATCCTGTCAAGCTTCATTGAAAACTGCTGGTAGGTTGAAAATAGGCCAGGTTGCAGATGATCGCTAACGTATGTCTGAATGCAGTTCTTCCTTTGACAACGTTGAAGTCCACTCAATGCAGACACATACGCTTGTCTAAGCAATCTCTTGCATCGTGATATCTACTCTCTTCTGAGGTTTTCTTCATCCAACTTCAGCTGCCTTGAGGTTACGTTGATGCTGTTATTGACTGCAGTGCACAATCATCGAAGCAAATGGTAAAATATTCTTCAGCAGGCAGGTAAAGAACACGAGGAATTCTTGGCAGCAAAGAATTTTCTTCAACATGGGTTCAGCTTTAAACAGAGCAAGATCTATATTATAATTCTGTCGGAGGCTCCATCCGTCCGAACGTCCATGTGTCTGCACCACGGAGGCGGTATAAAGAGGAGTGTACCTTCTCTATTTACCATACAGGAGCATTTCAAGCAAACTTTTCCCTTAAACTGGCTGAATTGTGTTTCTGATCGAAGAGAGGCATTGCCTCATCCTGCCAGTATAAAAAGGGGGTGATGGGTTCAGTTTTAGCCATTAACAATTGACGAAATTTAGAGTGGCTAGAGCTATATAGATGCAACTTGTATCCTGTATACCAACTCATGATGAAAGTAACAAAGTGAGCACTATGACATCAATATTCCGACACAATATTCTTACAAAAATATCAAAGAACTGCTTGTCTGTGTCTGCCTTATGTGCTCACCTCGTCCTTCGGCCCACAGAGAGAATTTCAGCCAGTTTAAGGGGTCTAAACGCCAGCTCCCACCATCTGACTTAGCCATTTGTACAATCGCCGAAAGAGAAGTGAGACTCCCTCCTTCCATTACGACCTCCTTGGTCTGCACGTTACGCTTTTCCGTATTAAATAGGGGGAAATTCAGCTTGAAAGAAGCTCTGATTTTTGCTGAAAAGAAGCTCAACCATAGCTGTCGTCTTTTTGCTTGCTTGGGAAGTAATTTTTGTTATTTTCGAAGCAAACATATGAAGTTCATTTTATACGAATCATACATACGTATTTCGAAATTTTACGATATTCACTTTGCTGGTGCTCCATGACGATCCAAATATGAGCAAATTTGTAGGCTGAAGAACTAAGAGAACTGTTATAGACTACTCCATTCTAAAGCATTTTTAAAGTGAAAGTATGATGTTTAAAGAAAAAAATTAAGTAAACTGATCGAAAAGGGGGGTCGGCAACATGAATCCATTATTGAAAAAATGGGTTTAGTCTTGTGTATATTGTGGTGAAGCTATCGCATAAAATAGAGCAAGCAACTAATAGGTTATGTCCCTATCATGATCTACAAGAGCGAATACTTCCCTGGTAGAACTTTTGTAAAATCCATGGGCGATATCAAAGTGCCTAGATAGGTTGTATGAGGTGACTTAGGATAAACGGGCTACGTTAAGCCCGTTGCAAACAAGTTGGAATACGAAAGCGCTTCACGCTCTTGGAATAGATGTTTCTGTGCGCGTGATAATGGCTTATTCTATGAACACCTAGCGATTCCTAATTGGAATCATTGAGAATTGACACTCAATAGAAAGTAAGAGAGGTTTGAAACTGAGCAATAGGCCCTCGCTGTAACGGAATAGCTGCCGCCGGGGTTCGGCGCTTAAGCAGTTTTTGAACACAATAATATCAGACAAGTCGAAGCTGCATCCCCGGCAGCATAATCGGAAGGGTTGGGAGCAACGTTCACGTGTGCAACAGACTTGAGGTTAGACGCACTTCGTCGAGGCTGTTATTCAAGGGGATAGGTTAGGCTAGAAGAGCTGCATTAGGTCAATTTAAAATGAGTAATAATAGCCTAGCTTAGGATTGCTACGATTAAAAAGTGAGAACATTAACTAACCTTGGAATTTCCAAAGCTCGTGCTTGTTTCACTTAATAAAACTACAGCTCTCTGAGAGCGCATACCTCCGCCAAGCGAGGCTACGGTCGTAAAAAATTTAAATTGGCTCTGAAACCATGATTTTTTTTATTGTATCAACTTCAAAATCTAATCATTCTTTTGATACTAACAACAGTTTATGCAATTTTCTTGAAGATCCGTTCATAGCTTTTTGACTTAGGCTGCTAAGAAACTTTATGACAAACATGAGTCAAACATACAAACGAAAGAACCGATCTGCACCAAAATGTGATCATTTATGTCTTTTAACATTACTAACAACACCTAGAAATTTCATAAAGATCCTCTTATTATTTTTTTTCCAGTTATTGTGCTAACAAGCATAAAATTAAAAACAGTGAAAAACGAACGAACAAACGGATCATTACCAAAATTTGCTCATTTACTCTTTGGTATATACCTAACAATTCATGAATTTCATAAAAATCCGTCCATACCTTTTTGAGTTATGGCATTGAGAAACATCAGGCAAACAAACAAACGGATCGACGGATCTTCACCAAAAGTTAATTATCTGTTCCTCCTAACATGCCTAACAATCCCTGCAAATTTCGTCTAAATTGGTTCATAACTTTTTCAGTTATCTTGGTAACAGGCAGACAGATAAACACAACGAAAACATAACCTCCTTGGCGGAGGTAAAGACATCCGGGTTATTGACACCATCGAGTATCCTAAATACAAAGCTCACTGTCTACAATTAGTAATATCAAATGCTGGCAAAAAAGCTTGCGTTCAGCGTATCACCGAAGGAAAGCTTGGCGTTGTTCAACCCAGCATGCTATGTTCCATAATTCAAGTTAGCAGTTACAGTGTATCCTACGTAAGGAAGTTAATGAAAAAATTGTGATCAATGAAGACGGGTCATCACAAATTCTTCGCTGTGTTTTTTGACAGTGCGGGCACTCTAGTAAAAAAAAATAAATAAACAAACCAACAGATTAAGTAAGTAAGTCAATAAACAGACAAATAAAGTAAATAAATCTATGAACAGACAGATAAAATAAATAAATCAATAAACAAACATATAAATACACATCGGTCTTTCTTTTATTGTAGATACTGGATGATCACAATACCGAGGGAGCTTAGCATTTGTCTGACACAGGAGCAGCTAAACAAACCACAGAAGTGGGTGTAGCCGAGCGGTGTGTTCTATACCACAGCTGAAGACGTCGAACACTTGCAGCTAAATTGAGCTATTCATCACACCGTGCGTGGCAAAACCAAGCTTGTGGGAAGGGAGCATAAGAGCAGTTACTGCTTCTTCTGCAAAATGTTGCAAGGATGAAAGAATGAAAATAAGAGCAACTGGGCCAGTCTCTCTTGTTTTGCGGCCAATATTTGAAATAACTGATATTTGCTTGCTTCAAAAGTAACTCTGATATTTATTTATATAGGCAGTTTTCGAGATGCAGGCTGGAGTAGGCCGATTTTGCTGAAAGATGCAGTGAAGTGAGTAACGCGAACTGGAAATGTCCTAAACACTATATCATGCCAGAAAACCTTTCTTGGGAATTTGTAAGATCCACCTAATAAAACAAATGGAGAGTGATGTGAAACTGAGCACACGATAAATTCGTAACCTTATGGGCCTTCACCGGGGCCCCTCATATAAATAAGGCTCGCTAAACTTAATTTTGTGATTTATCATAAGGAAGGTTGGGCCCCAAAACGCTCTACGCCCCCTGGTTTATTGTTCTTCTTTGTTCACTTCCGACAACACATGGACAGCAACTGCACTTGAATTTGCTCCCGGAACTGCAGGTGCTGCAGCTGCCAGCCACACCTGTGGTGGTGGGTAGGGAGGGAGGTTTCTGCTAGCTCCGCACGAACTTCCCATGCCCTTGGCGCCTATTTGTTTTCGTTTGAGACTGTATCTAGCCTTTAGTTTTCACACAGTCTTTGCTATAACATCGGAAGAGATTCGAGCGTTGAGATTTAATGAGATTAGAGTACCGGTATAAGATAACTGGCCGGGCAAAGAATTCTTGAGACTATACCAATGCTGAAGAGAGGGGTCTGCCTGAGCTGTGCAGCATAAACGCGTACTTTAAATATTGAGGTTATGGGTGAAATACGGCTGTGGTACGTCATGTGTATGTGTACATATATATATATATATATATATATATATATATATATATATATATATATATATATATATAGNTGTGTGTGTGTATATATATATATATATATATATATATATATATATATATATATATATATATATATACATAGAGCAGACACGTGCCGTCAGAGTAGTCATGGCAGTCAGTGTCTACCCTGAGGCCTGAATGACCCATGCCAGCTAGTTTGTATTCCTTCTATGGCAAATTATGTTTATAATCCAACATAAGCAGAATATATATGCTAATCAACATAACGATGTAAAATTATACAGCAGAAAATGCGAGTTTTTTCACCGGGTAGGCTTAGTTTGCACGTGCCTTTTTATCATCGTAATAAACGCTACGGATACGTATGCGCGATAGACGAGCCGTAGCTGGCGAACTTCACCTTTGAAATAAAGGCGCTATAATTGGACAGAATCAAAATATAATGTGCTAATATTCATGTAAAATGTTACGAATATTATGCTCTATGTATATTTATATTCTCAATTAATTAATATTGCTGGGTATTCAATAGCGATAAATTATTCGTTATTTTTCATTATTATAAATTCATTTCTCATATATAGGCTGTAGTAAAAAAAAATTATATCTTTACAAGTATTTCGAACAAAATTTTCAAAGGTGTCTTCCTTCCTTTCAGGGAACGCGAGTATTAAACTCTAAAACATTTAGGCTTTAGAGCAGCCTATGACAGTAAGACATATGACAACAGCACAGCTGCTCGCTGGTGTTAGAATGAACGAGATAAGCGATCGCTTTGTATACAACAGTTTCACGGTGAACAACCGGAGACTGTGAAACCTTTATTATTGAGGTGGAAACTCTTGAGAGCGAGGGCAAGGTTCAAAAGCTGTTATGGTTGTTCAGGTTGAGATGTAGGGATCTTTGTTCGCACTTTGTAGAGCCACAAGACAAAAAAAAAATGTTTATCGGGGAAAAGCTTGAAGGTTCACACTTAGGTCTGGTTCGAGGGAGGTAGTCAGTCTGAGTTTGAAGGAGTTAGTGGAAGTTAGACAGTGCTTCTATCCTTCAGGAGGCAGGTGTCTGTGCCCTCCCCGTGTCGATGGGACTCACGTTTGATACCCCCGATTCTGATCCGTGCTGCAAACGGAATTGATTTTGCTCTTCTCTGGGTATGGGCCTCTAGCCTTCTCCGAGTCAAGTGCTTTGAGATAGCACGCAACTGCACTTTTGCATCACAGACGCCATCAATGCTAACGTAATGTCAGCCCCCTATGTGACGACAGGGCTTCGCCTTTTGCACCAATCAGTGTATCAGTGTGCTTGTCATCAAAAGCACGAAGTGCCAGTGCTTATCTTCGAAATAGACGCGAATCTATTTCTGCAACACATCATTTCGTATTCTTCAAACTACTAACGGTAGTTCATCTACGCCGTTAACAAGGCTCCTGTCTGGGATTGGGTCCAGCATGCTGCCATCAACGTGTAGTGAAACCATTGTGAGATTGAATTAGATAGGCGGCAGTAGACGAACCAAAAGGCCCATTTCCAAAGAGACACCGGGACTTACACCCGGCCCTCTATGAGCTATTGCCATTATGTTAGTAGCATGTAGAGGAATGGAGAAACTAGAGGAGAAAAAATAGAAGACAAAAGAGAAAAAAGAAAGGAGAAATAAAAAAGAAGGGGTATATATATATATATATATATATATATATATATATATATATATATATATATATATATATATATATATATATATATATGTGTGTGTGTGTGGATTTTTTTCGTTAAGCCCATATTGTAGTCCATCAAAATCTAGTGAAGGTTTAAACGACTTTTCGGGTAATTTCATTGAACATATTGAAAAAATCGGTCTTTAAAATCAAGTTTTTTCCATAGATTATTACCGAATATTTTCCTATTTCATCCAATGCAAAGATAAATCACCCTCAAAAGTTTACAATTTTGTTTTATAAGATGATGTGTTTCCGGAATTATCCTGCCATGTTACTTAAGACACTTCTGCATCTCTAAACCATTTCTTAATCTGAATATTCAACCCCTAAAACTTCATGCATTTCAATGATTTCCACATTAACATTGAAAATACTCTTGCTCAAAATATTCAAAATTGGAAAAGTGGGTCACCCTAATGCACAGCCTAAGGGTTACTGTCCCAGGGCCAAAGGTTGCAGCACACAACCCAAAGGATGAAGTTCCACAGGCCGTGGGTGGAGTGCACACACACAAAAAGGTTGCCGTTCATCGACCAACGGTTGCAGTGCACAGGCCAAGGGTTTTCATGCTAGAAAAAATATTGACAGTTTTGGAATCCTTGAAACATTCATAACAAAAGTATAGAGCAGGATTTTCCATGTTTGCCCTCATAATACGTTTTTCTCACAGCTAGATTCTCCATTTTCTATTTCATTGCGATCGCTACCTAAAATATAGGAAAAAAAACAATTAAGGGATTCGGTTTTCAGTTGTGAATAAATATATATATATTATAAGGGCAAAAATGAAAAATCCAGCATTATAGTTTTGTTAGGAATGCTTCAAGGAATCCAAAACTGTCATTGTTTTTTCTAGCATAAAAACTCATTGAGTTCTATTCTTTATAGTATATTTATATATATATATATATATAAATTTCCCATTATCTCAAACACTAAGGCCTCAATCAAAAAACGTTCTGGGAGCAAGATGTGTTTCTTTTTCAAAAATACTTATTCTAAATGAGTTTCAGAACAATCGGTTTGCAATTGATAATATGAAGCCCAAATACCACCCCTCCATAAACCAGGTGCGAAAGTTTTACCTAATTTTTTTTAATATCCTCATCATATAGAATAGCAAAATACATAGTAGAGCTGTAGAAGAGAAATGTACACAGACTCCCTCCTAGAGCATGGACTGGCTATATCTGATGTAAGCGGAAAGGAAATTAAATCCGGCTCTTTATGTCTCTTAGGAATCATACAAGAATGCTAGAACTGTCTAAGTTTTTGTTCTTGTATTAAAACTCATTGACTTCTATTCTTTTGGAATTTCCGTAAAAAATTCTCAAGAACTAAGGCCAAAATCAAGGAAGTTACGGAGCAATAACTGTGTTTCTTTCCAAAATTACATATACTGAGTAAATATCAGAACAATCGGTCCACAGATTAACAGGTTTTCTCAAATCTACGATGATCCTCTTTAACAGCTCGGTCACGGACGTATCACGTCAGCCGCCCAATCGAATACATTATGGTAGGGGTGAAAATCCGAGGCCCATTAAATTTTGTCTCCTAAATATAAGTTGAGTATCTATTGAAGGATTTACATCTACTTGTGAGGCAATAATTGTGAGACTAGCCGTTATTTCCCTCATCCGTTCGAAGTGCAAAGTAGAAGTATTTGTTTTTCAATTGTGCAACGAATTCCCTTTTCAGTTGGATCTTATTATTTCAACTAGTGGGCCAGTGAGTGAACACATCTCGCAATAATCAATGTTTTTGGTTAATATAGGTCGGTGCGGAATTTTCGCTTCTCTGACTTGCTTCTTTATTGATTCTCTGTCTGGTTCTCACACTTAGGTTCTCTCTTCTCGGACTTGCCGTTCCCTCACTTGTCTGGTCGCACTTACCAGGAGCTCTTACTCCCATCCGTAACATTTCTGCTTCAAGTCTTTCTTGACACTGGGTCTCATAGACGCTTCATCTCTCTCTATTGGTAGGTAACACGACATTATTCTTGAGACCAAAGTAGTTTCGTTCTTCTTTCACGTTCTCTAATCTCCTTTTTAATTAAACGTGCATGTTTCATAGCGAGAAGCATATGTAAAATCTTGAGTAAAACACTACAATAAACTTGCATACAACTCCAGTCTGCTTATATACAATATGACGGCACCGTAGCCATGATACGTATCTTTCAAACTCAAATATCTGCTTCACTGAAGTGCTGGAACTTTGGCCTTGGAAACGAAATCTGCTTCGTCAGAGAAAGACAGTAAGCTGGAAGAAATAATTATCAACTGGTCATGAAAAATCATCAAGTCTTGAGTGCTCCGTTAATTATCTGCAGAATTTATGTATTGTGACCTGAGAGAAAAAAATATAAAATCGGACTCTAGAAGCTGCATAAAGATACATTATTACGATTTCAAGGAGTATTTCAAGCAAGAAGTGTACAGATAAAGAGATAAGGATCCCACTTTCTCCATCTAGTGCAACCTTGTCATCGATGTCATCTGTGTGCGTGAGGGCGGCTGACCAGTTCGTGTGATGTGCTGCTCGCTGTATCGCAGATTAGGTTAGGTTAGGTAAGGTTTGGTAAAGTTAGGTATGGTTAAGTAAGATTAGGTAAGGTTAGGTTTGGCTAGGTTAGGTAGTGTGTATTGTAGTGCTTCTGGTGGTTACGACGCGGCAAGAAAGCTTACTTGAAGGCATGAACATTGATGAACGTACAAGTAATGGCGAGTTTGATGCCAGTGCAGCCTGGCAGGGAACGTGGGACTCCACGCCAGAATGTCACTGAGCGTTCTACTTCAGCCTGAGAAATGGTTCAAAGTTAAAGATTCAAATCACTGAGCCTTTACCTTCAGACAACTACAGGATTGGATCCCGAAGCTAAGAATATCACAGCATCAGAAAAGCAATGGTTTTTAGATAGGTATGACTCGTTCTTTAAATTGCTTGCTTATTTGTTTAGGTCTCTTTTTATTTTAAAGTAGTTATTGCTAAATCAGCAACGCTAGGAAACTTTTCTGCACATCACTGGACCGTAATCTCTTTTAAACTCAGCGGCGAGAGTTGAGGGACCGCATCCATGCTGGCCATCCAACGGTGCATGGACCTGTGTTCCATCTTATATTTGTATGCAGCTAATACAGAGAAAATATTAACAAGCGTTCGATGGATATGATTCATTGGAAAGAGTATTTAATTAAATATATGTTATGAGACTCCAATTCTTATGAATTCTTTATGTCTATGTTTATCTTATATTGCTCGTACGTTATTATTTTCTTAGCAGACCTGACAATCTATGGGCTTTTTTCCTTATAATGTTGAAAATACATGCAAGTTTCATTACCCTAAGAAGAACAATTTCGAGTTATACAACACATACGGCATCATTGTCGCGGTGTGAATACCCTTTGCAGGTGCTGTTACTCTGTTGGATTGGTAAATAGCGAAGCTTGTCATGTTGTCCCACAGAATGTATTCTGGATATTAGTGCCCAGTAACCCGAACGATCAATTACCATAAAAAATCCAGAAGAAACTCATAGCCCTAAGACATTTTCTTTACGCTTGCCTGGAGCCAAATGGGCTTGGTATTTGTTGCGTTTGTCGGCGAATATGCAGCTTTTCTTTGTCGTTTACTTCAGATGTTATAAATAAAATAAATAATTGTCAGGGTTCCTTTGCGTGGACGGTCCTTAATGGCTCTCGCAGAGCGTCTGACTTGGGCTGACCGGCCAATAGTGATTGACCATGGCAGTTAGCTGCTCTCTGGACGGTCCCTAGTATCATTCGTGGGCCATCCGACTTATCGTGCGACCTGTAGTGGATGGATGTAGCACCTAAATAGCTGCTTGGGCTTGCGTAGTGATACTTTCTCACGTACCAGACTAAGGCAGACTCTGGAAAGATCAAGGGTGCAGCCGTGTTGGGCTCATTGAGGCATTAACGGAAGAATCATTTAAGGCTAACAAGAACATGTTCCTTGCCGTGTATTCAGATGTAACTCTTTTTTTCGGAAATTAAATAGCTTATATGGTTAAGGATACAAGCTTTTTTTCACGAATGTTGTTTATGGGAAACCGAAAGGTCCCTCCTCTAAGTAACACTATTAATTAATTAATACTAAGAATGACTGTCGTGTTTTTATATATTTATGTATTTTTTATTGATGTTTTTCGTGTCACGCTCTCAACGAAATATACAGGCAAAAATAAGCCAGGTTGTAGATTTTGTAATTCAGTGCCGTTTTCATGGAGATCGATGGCCAGGTTGCAGAAGACAGCAAAAGAGAAATCCTTATCCCTTTACCTGAATGCATTTCTTACATGAAACGATTTTTGATGGACGGGGCGGTAGACACAGTGAATTCTTCCATCTTTCTGTCTTTCTTTGACGAAGAGTTTTCGCTTCGTGAGAAAAACTTTAATGCACTGAAACCATATCCATCGGTAGCCAAGATACTGGACGGGAAATTTATTTAATTCAGCAATGCTCTGCTGCTTACTAATGCAAATGTTTTTTTGCACTTCTTCTAGGTTAGGAACGGTTGTGCTGTATTAGATGAACTAGTGGACCCGTGCGTGAAAAATTCTCGCAATAACCTTTACGTTTGCTTAATGCCTCTAGGCCGGTGCGGAATCTCCTCTTCTCTTATTTGCTTCTTAATTTTCTTATTTTCTTCATTGATCCTTTGTCCTGCTGTCATCCTTAGGTCTTCTATATAGACAGGCAGAAGTAACATCTTGAGCAAAACACTCCAACAAACTTAAACAAAATACCAGCTATATACAATGTGTTCGTTCCGTAGCAAAGATACCGTTGATACCGTCTTTCCACCTCAAATATCTGTTTCATTTGAGGTGCTCAAATTTTGACCTATGAAGAGAAAACTGCTTCGTCA
>LQNS02278138.1:2657602-2680150 GCA_001587735.2 Parhyale hawaiensis
ATTTTCTACCTATCACTTTCAATGGAGCTTGAGAGGACAACCAGAGACTCCAACCTGGGCTAAATTCCGCCTATCTATTTCGTTAAGAGCGTGACACCAAACATATAAATATATATATATTTATATATAAACACACGAATGTCATTCTTAGTATTAGACTAGATTGACGTAGACAGCACTCATCTCTTATGACAATTTAAGTTGGCCTTTGTAGCGCAGCCAAGAGAAGGATATTAGCAATGAAGGTATGTTAAATGAAGACGAGACTTCAAAAATTTATCGCTGTCACTTTTGACAGCGCGAGCACTGTAGTTAATTATACTTGAGAAAGTACCGTATTTTTTTTAATACATTAGGTACCCAATTGTTTGTTCGCAGAGATACATTTATGTATTTCTTACATCACTCATGCAAACTGTATTCATTAACATTTTCCTAGCTCGCATACAATGCAGCGACATCGTATTTCTATGAATAGAAGGCGAGAAGTACCAATCGATGCAGTCATCCACTGCACTAAAAGAGCTACCCAACAAAGTCCGCCGCATGATCGAGGGTAACTAGGTTGAATAATAACACACCAGTGCGTGAGCGCGTATTTCAGAGAACGGATACCTCGTACGGCCTGAAACTAATAAAAATATAACTAACAACTGTATACGATAATTTGTCGCAATCGTTGTTGCTTAATCTTGCCAGTTTTAAAACTGCCTCTAGGAACGAAGAAGGGAAATAAAAATCAAACCTCCAAATTTGACAGTTCTTCACAAAATTCCAGGAACGTACGAAATATTTCGAGGGGTAGAGCCCTGTTTCATAAAAATTCAAAAAACTTCCCAATGTTTACGGGGCCCAAAGCGAATTGTTCTGTGTTAAGTGTGTGTGCGTGCAGGTAAGAGAGAGATGAAAAAAGAGAGAAGCAGCAGAGCCACTAGGCCGCAGTCTAAAGCTGGCGATCGAGAACACAAGTGTGCGCTCAACTGTCGATTAGATTGCTACCGCAAACACGTTCATGTTTATAGCGTTCACGCACCGACAACATAAGTCCCTCGTTCAGGAAAAAATAGATAAAATAGCACGTGCCGGTAACGAAAACACTAATGCGCGCAACTGATTATTTCAAAAGTCAGAAATTATATCTTTCCAGGAACTAGGTGAGACCGTATATGTCAGCTAATTCATAGTTTACTATAAACTGTATCCGATGAATGAGAATTGGACCAGCAAAGGGAAACGCGAAACACCTGCCTGGAAACTGAAATAACAGTTAATGGAGCTCCGCTCAGTATATTGCGATAGTGTACAGACTGCAGTTCTGTGTTCTTCTGTGCGGTGTAGACGTGTGTTTAGTGCTCTTCTTAGGTCTATTGACGTTTGTTTTGTGCTTTACTTCGCTCTTTGGACCAGGGTACAAGAACTATAAAAGGTATGTCAGACAAACAATAGCTGTAAGCGTTTAGAAAGAATATGATCCGACATCATGATATGACGTCATCGGAACCACCAGGCTATAAGAGCGGTGTATGGCAGCTGTTTCCAGTACACCTCTTATCTATGCATTAATAAGTTAGTATGTACCTACCTACCTTTTGTACCACGCTCTTCAATAATAGATAGAAGAAATTTGACTTTATTTGTGCAGCATTTCATCCTGATCATTTCTCCTGTTTTTTATTTTTGTCAAATCATATTCACATTGCTGTTAGCAGATGACATTCCTAGTAGCGTCAGATAAGTGGCCAGGACATGCTTCGGGAAAGCTGAGTACCCTTTGTTAGTTTGTGTGTTTGTCTGCCTCATTTTTCTCAATGCCATAACTCAAAAAGTTATAGATGGATTTTGATGAAATTAACTTGAGTTGTTAGGTATATAACAAAGAGTAAATGGCCAAATGTTTGATAATGATCCACTTGTTCGTTCGTCACTGTTTTTTATTTTATGCTTGTTAGCACAATAACTCAGAAAATAATGAATGGATCTCTTTCAAATTCATAGGGGTTGTTAGTAATGTTAATAGACATGAATGATCAAATTTTGATGCAGATCAGTTCGTTCTTTTGCATTTTTGACTCATGTTTGTCATAACGTTTGCTAGCAGCATCACTCAAAAAGTTAGGAACGGATCTTCACGAAATTTTACAAGCTGTTATTACTATCAAAAGGCACAAATGTCTAGATTTTGGAGTTTATACAAAGAATACTATGGTTTCAGAGCCAATTTGAATTTTTTCTTGCTGTTGCCTCTCTTGGCGGAGGTATGCACTCTCAGAATGCTCCAGTTAGACATATTATGAGAAATAGATAATTAACTTTGGTGAAGAACCATTCCATAGTTTGTATCTTTGCCTGCCTCTTTGTTTTTAACAGCATAACTCAAAAAATTGTGAGCAGATCTTCATAAAATTTACAAAAATTGTTAAAAACGTTGCTATGAGCAATGGTCAAATTTTTGTGATAATCTATTAGTCCGTTTGTTTCTCTGTTTGTTTGCCTCCGTGTTTATCAGCAACATAATCCGAAAAGTTATGACCGGATAATCATGAAATTTACAGGAAATGCTGGAAATGATAAACGGCGCAAATAACCAAATTTTGGCAATGGTTGGATAATTCCTTAGTGTTTTATTATATACAGTGCCTAGACATAAGTATTTGCACAACTCTATTTTTCATGTATTTTAAAAAATTTAGGGACTGCTTTAGGATAAATAATACAGGAAGTTTACACAACATATATATAATAGAATATTTAAACAGAACAGTGAAATGTGCACTTATAACAAGAAAATTTAACACAAGCAAAAGTAATGAGGGACAAAAGTATTTGACCAAAAAAAATTGTGGTGGCGTGACCTTTATTGGCAACAACAGCATGGAGACGATTGTTATCGCTGGAAATTAACTTTCCACATTCACTTGATGGCATTTTTTTCCATTCTTCCATGCAGATAACTTTTAACTCAGTAAGGTTCTCGGGACACCGTTTGTGGACACCAGATTTAAGAAGACGCCACAAATTTTCTATTGGATTAAAGTCCGGTGATTGGCTAGGCCATGGAAGAACATTTATTTTCTCCTTTTAAACCATTCTTTCGTTAAATTCGCTGTATGCTTGGCGTCGTTGTCTAATTGGAAGGTCCACTTGGAAGCATCTTCTTCTCTAATATCTCCCTGTACATGAAACTATCCATCTTGCCATCAATGATATGAATATACCCAACACTATGGGCAGTAAAGCAACCCCACACCATGATGCAACCCCTTCCATGCTTCACGGTGGGGATGGTGTTCTTGGGGTCATAGGCAGTACCACGTTTCCTCCATACATGCCGAGCTTCGTTTCGGCCAAAAAGTTCTATTTTAGTTTCGTCAGACCATATAACNAACTCATTTCCTTTGTCCATGTGGTCTTTGGCAAATGTTAAGCGGCTCTTGACATGTTTTGCTGTAAGAAGAGGAGTTTTGCGAGGAGTGTAAGAATGAATGCCAGTACGGTTCAATTCCCTGACAATAGTTTTCTTGCTGACATGCAGACCTTGAGACGCCAGTTCACTTTGAAGGTCAGCACGAGTTGTCATGGGGTCATTAGTCACCTTACGTAGCATGTAGTGCCGAGGACGACCCATGATCTTATGCGGAGCTCCAGCTCTTGGCAGGTTGGAGACCGCTCCAGTCACTTGATGCTTGCGGACTATTGCTCCAACCGTTGAAAAAGGAACATTGACACGTTCTGCTATTACTCTATACGTTAATCCCTCACTACGAATTTGAATTATCCGTTTACGAGTAGCTTCCGAGATTTCTTTAACTATGGGCATTGTAGTGAGAGTGTGCACGACTTCAACGAGGTCTAGAGAGGTAATGATTGCGCCGGCTGTGGTTTGTTTACATTGCATTTGTTTCGAGACGTTTCATGAACGTTCTAGAATAATTTTCAAACTAACTTATTCAAATTATACCATTAAATATCAAAGATTCCACATCATACTTATTTTGGTCAAATACTTTTGTCCCTCATTACTTCTACTTGTGTTAAATTTTCTTGTTATAAGTGCACATTTGACTGTTCTGTTTAAATATTCTATTATATATATGTTATATAAACTGTATTAATTATCCTAAAGCAGACCCTGAATTTTTAAAAATACGTAAAAAATACTGCTGTGCAAATACTTATGTCTAGGCACTGTATTTGTCTTACTGTTTGTCAGAACATTGCTAAAAATACAGATGGGTCTTCAAGAAAATTGCACAAACTGTCATTGAAATCAAGAAGCACAAATGGCCAAATTATGGTGATGATATAAAGGAAATCCTTGTTTCAGGGCCAATTTGATTTTTCCGGCTGAGGTATGCGCTCTCAGAGTGCTAACTTTTGTACATATATGTTGTACTATTGATATGGAAGATAGACGAAAATGGTATTTTATTGTGACTGAGACATATAAAAAGTAATTGTAAACCGAGATGAATGGACTTGCAAAAAAAATCATTAGGAAAATTTTAGTCATTGCTTAAAGAAAAATGTTTAGAAATACAAAGTAAATTCCCTCTATAATAAAGATGTAATTGTTCTTCCATACGCTCCTTCCTTAGTTCGTATCTGAGTTAATACGACCGGAATGCTCTCATCATTAGATTGGAAGAAAATAGGGTTCACTCATATTGGATACTATCTCGAGAGCCAACAGGCTTTCTTAATAGGGAACTGTTTACACGTCATAATTAGAAAATTCACTTTTTTAACTTGGAACATATTTTGGAACTTTGTAACTTTTGCGCTTTATGTTTTTTGAGCTGCTGTTGTATAATACAAATTTCTCAGATATTATTGAAAAAAAATGAATGAATTAACAATTCGTGGAGAGTAGGCATGATCGAATCACAAACGCTTTCTGCAAATATGCTTATTGTATAGATAAGTACAGTCTAAGTAAAGGTGCTGACCACAATAATCAAGTTCAAATGGCATGAATTGATTTCACTCTGACTCCACCCTCCACTGGGAAACCACAAGCATTGGTTCGTGTGGCAGATATAGGCTAACTGACCCGAGGAGTCAGTACAGCTACAGCCGGCTACAGGACGCTAAGAACTATGGCATATTGAGCGAAAGGTTCAACGACTAGCACCCCCTACCCTAAGATAAGTACCTACCCCACGATAGCTATGCACACCAAGCGACTTTACTGATTCTGCGCACCCAGCGCCATGCTCACTTGACTTGGGGATCGTTTCCGTGACCTTCAGCACAACTATGCAGCACGCAAGGTCCGCTGCTACCGTGGGTATAACACGGTTTAATGCATTTGCTGGTGATTGTTCTAAAGAGATATGAAAGACGGTGTTCAACGTACTCTATGGCTAGATATATTTAATGTACGTAGTCTGTTTTAAATATCATGCCATGATGCGAGTAAAAGGTGTGTAGCTCGGTGCGGCGACGCATGCAAGTAATGCTGGCGGAAGTGAATTCCTCAAGTAAGAATCCGTAAACCGTGACGCGAAAACCGGCCCTGCTGGTATACGATGTAGTTCAGTGCTTTGTTGTGCGGTATCGATAGTAGTTTGATAATTTCCTGCAGTATGTGGACATTTGGCCATCTAATTTTGTTCTTGTGGTTTAAGTATGGTAATTTTGGAGGTTAATGGATGTAATGTGACAGTATATCAAAGCAAATATGTTTCGGGCTTTATTGAATCTTATGTATAAATCACTGTTCTTCATAACAGACCTAACTGATGCTCGGATTTCTGTATTGTTTTCGTGGCCGCTTATCAGAATACTAAATTAAGTTGATGAGCAAGACAGTTCCAATTAAGCGACTGTGTACGCGGCGGTGCAAAGCCTGAGGGAGCCTCTCTCCCGCCCTACTAGGGCAGCTTCACTGATACAGTCGCAGAAGTTCCATATTCGTCAGTTAAGTGTGTGGTGTGGCAAAAAGTTTACCAAAAGCATTTCAGTGTAATGACGCTGGGCTTATCATGATACACTGTACTCGTTTCTCGTAATCGTCACACCCCATGTTCTTTTCTTTTTCAACTCTCTAGGTGTGACTTTTTTTAATCGCATAGACCGCAACAGTACCTGACTCATAGGTCTGACGCTTGCGGCCAAAAGTCGGTAACGGAAAACTGGGATTTTCATTCCAAGATACCCCAAACATTTTTCTTGCGAAGAAGGTATCTTGGATACGGCGGGGACGCACTTGGCACTTGCCTGCATGACCATGTCTGGACATGTTCATAATAGCTCTAGAGAAAATCCCATTTTTTCCACTTTGGCTGCCAGCGTCAGAGGCTACTTTTGGACCTAAGAGTCAAGCACAGTTGCAGTCTATGTTAATCATATTGCACGTTTTGTTTGTCGTATTGTTTTAGGCTATTAGATAAAAAAACTACACTCCTTATTGGTGGCTGTCGAGCTTGCATAGGCGGTAAATCG
This sequence comes from Parhyale hawaiensis, assembly GCA_001587735.2. NCBI lineage: Eukaryota > Metazoa > Arthropoda > Malacostraca > Amphipoda > Hyalidae > Parhyale > Parhyale hawaiensis. The sequence continues at coordinate 2,664,047 of LQNS02278138.1, forward strand.
ATTAGCCTCTGAAATACATGAAGAGTTTCTTCACTAGGTAATATTTTGATACTATTAATGTTGTCATCAGACTCGGGTGCCATGCTATTCGTACATGTCCTGCGAAGATGGATTTCTATCAGGTCCTTGATCATGTTAAGGTAAGTCGTGTCTGCTGTGTTTTAAATTGCATTTTAGAAAAGTTGATAGGGTGATCATACGCTGATACACATACAAGTTCTAGAGACATTTCAAATTACAGTATACAAACAATAATATATCAGCGTAACTCATTAAGAAAGTTATGGAACTTTTCGAATAACAAATAATAATCATACAAATACAATGGCAAGACGTAATCCTTATACCGTTTTTTAAAAGCGTTGTTAGATATCGGATATAATAAGTGGGATGTATTCAATTAATAAGAGATACTGTTTGATAACCACTTGACTGTATCTTTACATCAACACGCATGTTTGGACGATTGAGAATGAAGCGTCTCATATCATAATTTTGTTGGGAATAAGTGAGCCATAATACTGAAGATAATACTGAAAGATAAAAGAATGTAATGTATGAGTGAACGGAAAACATACAAGCTGCGAATGGTTATACGCATCTAGAAATTGCATCTTTATTTTGTAAGTCATACTACGTACTACCAATTTCTACCTCGTCACTTTTCAACAAAGTATTTGAGAAATTTATTTTTAACCGATTGAAATCGTTTTCAACAGAGACAAGGTTTTCTTCTCAGATATCCAGTATGGTTTTCGAAGGGCAGAAACACGACACTAGCAATTTTTAATCTCGTTGGCTGCCCCTCACATGCATTTAGGTCTAAAACTTGTACGAGCTGTTTGTTTCTTAACTCGCAGAAAGTCTCCGATACTGTTGATAAGGATATTTTATTGATGAAGCTAGAGCACTATGGTATCCAAAGCAATGTGCTGAATCTTATTAGCAGTCACCTTTCTATTAGTTTGCAATGTGTAGAAATTGATGACATGCAAGGTGTGGAAGGGCTCAGCTACCTTTGGAGGTAGCTCCTAAGTCGCATGGATGATTTTTCACTCCCCATTGGTAGCACGTTTTTTTCTGGAGACGGTAGTAGTCTCGTTCTTCTTTTACGTTCCCTATCCGGTCTCCTTCTTGTTATACTATGGCAAAAATCTAATACTAAATGAAAGTCGACTAAGTTTAAAATCTTAACGTTTCGGGATTAGGAATCCCATCATCAGAAGAATTACAACCTATAGGAATAAAAATTTTTTCCTTTATTGTCAATAATTCAGGGGAGCATGGGTGTCATCATGGGGAAGTCTAAAACGCAAATGATCAGAGCTGCGTGCAGGAGTTGGATGTCAGCTCCTGTACAGTCGGCAGATTTGAGGCTAGGTGTGGACGGTTTGAAGCAGTACAGCTGAGGTGATAATGTTGAGGCTAGGTTTATTTTTATGAATATGGAGGGACTCTACTGTTGTAAGCTCGATGGGATTGGAATAGTCTATGATCCAGAAGTCATTCCTGCTGATGGGATGGTCGTTTTGCTCAGCATTAAGGCGAGGGGCTGAATGTGAGGGTTTTGCAAGTGGTAAACCGGTACGACTGGATATACCTAGATGTTGGTCGATACGGGCTTTAAAGTGTTGTCCAGTGCCACCTATATATGAGGCACAGCAGGCCCAGCATCGGTAACCGTAAATAACACTGGACAAAAGTGATGTGGGGGGTTAGTCTTTAAATTTGAAGTAGGACCCTATGGTAAATGTGTTTTTGTATGAAAGTTTGAAGTTGATGTGCGGGTAGGCTTCAGAGAGGAACGTTTTCAAAGTGTTTACTGCACTAACAGATGCTTTGTTGTAGAACGGAAGCGAGTGAAAGAAGTCCAAGTTACTGACCCAGCATTTGCTAATGCCCGGGTCGAACAGCTTGTCTAGGAACAATTTGCAGTAGTGTTGGGGAGAAAATGTGCGGATAGCCGTTATTTTTTAAGAATGTTCGGAGAAAGTCAACTTCGTTTGAAAATGCAAGGTATGAGGAAGACAAATGGTTTGCTCGAAATAGTAAAGTTTTTATTGTATTGATTTTGAATTGATCGTAGCAGTGACTGATAAAGCTTGTCCCGAGGCCTGAGAATGTGGGTTTTTTGTAGTGTCGAGTCTTGGTTAGTTACTAAAACATCAAGAAAAGCTAAAGAATTATTAGATTGATGCTCGGCAGTGAATTTGATATTTGGATGTTTACTATTGAAATATTGTAAAATTAGATCAGAATTTGCTTGATTGTTGAATATGAGAAAGGTGTCATCTACAAAGCGATTATAGTGGATGGGTTTGAAGTCACGTGGGCAGTCATTGAGCCAGAGGGTTTCGTGATGGCATAAAAAGATATTTGCCAGTGAGGGGCTAAGTGGGGAGCCCATGGAAACTCCGTCTATTTGCGTGTACAGTCTATTGTTGAACATGAAGAAGGAGTCTTGATGACAAGGCTAAGGAAAGTTCTGAAGGTAGCCTTATCCATGTTATGAAATAGGTCTGTGTCGTTGAAAACTTTGTAACAAATAATATCTATGGTTTCTTCTACGGGGATATTAGTGAAAAGGAAGGTGATGTCGAAACTAGCTAGGTAGGCGTTGGAAGGTAAGTGGAGGTTCTTGATTCGGTCTCGAAAGTCATAGGAATTCCGCAAGGTGTACTGATTGGTTGTTAAAGGTTCAAGAATTGAAACGAGGAATTTTGCGATTGGTAAGACGGTGTTTTATATGCAGCTAGAATTGGTCGTAGAAGGGTGCCGGTTTTGTGTACTTTTGGAAGCCCGTACATAACTCCAGGGGAAGCACCTGAATTGTAAAGAGAACGGTAGATCGCATCGGTAATGACACCTTGGTCCAGCAGCTTTTTCAAAAATCTACGGATTTTGTCAATGAATTTAAGCGTGAGTTTGAAGGGGTCGGCATGAGAGTCGTATATAGTGAACTTTGTCGTGTCAGTCAGAATTGTATTCAGTTTTTGATGGTACTGATATTTATCTAGAATAGTAACACATCTTCCTTTGTCGGGTCTCCACACGACAACGGAATTTTCTTCGTAAAAATTAGATAGTAAAGATAGATCGGATTTAGAAAAAATTAGAGAAAACACTTTGTGCTTGCTGTACAAGGTGTAAATGCTATTACAAGTTTCTTTTATTCTGTTTCTTACTTCGGCAAACGAAAAATTATGGTGTAGTGGTTGAGATTTTAGTCTGTTAGCTAAGCCCCCAAAACTGATGAAATGTTTATAGTAATCCGGTTTGAATACGGGCAGACAAAATTCCAAACCAAATGATAACAAGAATCTAAGCCGTGGCTGAAGGGTAACATTTGAGTAGTTGAAGATTACGTTATCTGGATTGCAAGAGGTTAGGTTCGGAGATGCTCCTAATGCATTTAACTTTCTGCTATGAATTAATTTATTTTTATCTACAAATTTTTCATTGTTGCGTTGCACGAAATGAACAAGACTTAGATAATCGAGAAATGAGAATGAAATGCTAATTTGGGATAAAAAGTGTTTAACTGAATTTGTATGGTTACTAATGTTACTTTGTTGGGTTTGAATTTCTAAGTCTAAAAGTTTGGATTGCCAAGACTTGTACAGTTGGCTGTTCTGGAGTGATTGACGGTATAGACGGAAGCGGAGGAACTTGGGGATGACTTGATAAGCTTAGCAGCAAGTGAGGAAGTTTACATCTAGCTTTGATTTTTCTAGTTTCCTAGAGAAGTTTTCGTATTTTCTGAATACTGATAGGCCGTGCTGTCCGTATCTGTTCAATATCGTAGAGGCTATTGAGTTGTTAACTGGAAATCTAATTTTTACGTGCGTCTTCCATAGTGAGAGGCAGAAGTACGATCTTGTATTGAGTAAGACTCTACAATAATCTTGAAGGCAACTCCACTCAGCTTATATGCAGTGTGAGCGTTTCGTAGCCATGATACTACTTTTCACACTCAGATATCTGCTTGATGGAAGTGTTAAACATTTGGCCTATGTTTCTCGAAAAGCGGACAAGAAAAGTATAAATCTAAATGTAATACTGCTTGAGGCTCCGTCCGTTCGTTCATGTGTTTGCACTTTATGCTTTTCAGTATTAGGTAGCGGAAGCTTCAACTTGCAAGGAGCTCTGATTTTCGCTCGAAGGTAGTTCAATAATAGCTCGCTTTGAAAATTCAGTTCGTTTCAGAGCAAACACTTCAAGTTCATTTTACTACACGTATCATACATACCGTGCAGATTATCATATCTTGTAATGTTCTTGTCGCTGGGGTTACATAAAGATTCAAATATGCGAAAATTCGTTGCTAGAATACGGTGCAAAGCGAGCTCTTCTGAACTGTTTAGTTCTAAAGCATTTTTAAGCTAAAAGCGGGATGTAATCACGTAAGCTAAAAGAAAAGTGCTTTCGATGACATGAAAAAATTATTGAAAAAAAGGGCTGAGCCTGTTATGGCTTGTGGGAAGGCTATCGCCCATAAAGTTTACAGCAGCCACAGGTCTCGCTATTGAATTGAAATCGTCAAATAGGTACATGGATGAAAAATGGAATGGCAAAAGGGTGAAAGTCTATTGCAATCTTCAGACGATGAGAAACAAGGGTCAGCGAAGGCGTGTGAATATAGAAGAAAGCAACGAGAAAATTACATCCAAAGAGTGAGAGTTCTATTTGCATTTTTATGCTGTTTTTATGTCTATATGATGATATACAAGTGCGAAAACTTTGCTGGTAAAACATTTGCGAAATCCACCAGTGATAAACTAAGTGCCTAGATAGGTTATGTAGGGTGAATTAGGATGGACGGGCTGAAACTTGGCATACATGGACTACGTTAAGCTCGCTGTGTACGAGTCACAACACGGAAGCGCTTCACGTTCTTGGAACAAATGTTGCTGTGCTCGTGATGACGTCTGAATCAATGAAGACACATTAATTTTAAATACGTACAGCTGCGAATTGAAACTCAGTAGAAATTCACAGAGACTCAAAATTGAGCAAGTGGCCCTCGTTGTAGCGGAATAGCTGCCGCAGCTCTGAGTTTAACCAGTTTTTGAATACAATAACATTAGGCAAGCTGAAGCTGAATACACAGCAGCGTAATGGGAAGGACAGGGAGAAACATTCCCATGTTTCGACTCCCGTATGCAGCAAACTTGAGGCTAGACGCAGTTCATAAATATTAAGAGACAGGCGCTAATAATGGGGTTGGTTAAGTTGAGGAACTGCATCAGGTCGAAAGTGAGAAAGTGAGAACACAAACTAACCGTGAAATGTTTACGTGTCCCCCTAGTAAATAAATATGTATATACACGAAGCGTTTTATGATATTAAAATAGATTGGCTTATTGTTTGTTAATTCATAATTCATATGTAGAAGTTTGAAATGGTATTGATGGCTCTGCCTCTGCTGGTCCGAGTGTTAGCAACTTTGAGCAATCTGTAGACAGAGCTATTCTGTGATCTCTCATCTTATGTTTCTCTCTTTTGTTTGCTTGCTGGGCTGGTTGCGTCGGAGTTTGTTAAACTTATGGAGTTTCCTCCGTTGTCACGTCGCCGTTCTACGTATCTTAAGAATAATTATTATACATATTGTCATCTGGAGTGCAGCCCCTACATACTTGTTCCATTTGAAAATTAGAAATACAAAATTAAATTTTAATTCGAATACTTCGTGTCACCTTTACACGTTTTTGTTCTCTCACATAACGGTTACAATTCAAAGAAAAGTTTGCAAGTTTACATACACAATCTAGGTAGAGAGCAAGACATTTAAAAGTCGCGCTCAACTTATTGGGCATATGACATTCTAGGAACTATATTAGTCCAAACAATATTCTTTAAATCTCTTTTTAAAAACCACCTCTTACATCTGTAAAACTAAATGTTCTGGCAATTGATTAAAATCAGATACTGCTCTAAAGGCTGTGGAACGCTTTTCAACTTCCATTCTAACTACTGGCAAATTGAACCGGTTGTTTCGTAGTGATTACTCGGGAACAAAGGTAAATAATGTTTCTCGAACACATTCGACTCGGTAGTTAATGCCTTTCTAACAAACTTGAGCAAAAATTATCATCATATTTAAGAAGTTCCGGTTTGCAATACATCTTATCTAAAGCCATCATCGGAATGTTGTTCCCATCTCTTTTAACGTTGAGTATGATTCGCAATGTTTTGTTCATTATTGTTTTTAGTTTTCTTGTTATATTGGAAGTCGCACCGCCCCATACAATAATAGCATTAACAATGTGTGTATAAATCAGCAAATAATATAAAGATTATCGATACTGGCCCCGGATGTTCAAACTGTGAAAACCGGGGGTTTGCCAGGGTCATTTTTGCGGGAGGGAAAACACTCAACAAGCATAAAAGCAAATTTTCTGGGGAAGCTCATTTGTTTTTCGTGTAAGCTGATTCGGTAAGAGTGACGATTGAGCAATGTCCTATCAGTATGCTGACTTAAGCTGCTGCCAGGGCAAGAAACCCCCAGCCCTGGCTTGTAGACGTTGGTTGCCCTAGCCCCGATTATTTTATTTTTGGTAACCACGGCTATTTGGTTTTGGTTTGATCGCCACGGCCTCGGCTACTCGATTTTTGGTCTTCCAGACCCCGGCTATTTCATTTTAGGTCGCCCCGGCCCCGGTTTTTCCAAAATCTTCGTCCGGTCGGTCTATAGTGCAGGGAGACTCCGTTATTCTGACCATTAGTGGCTGCTTCAAAGTTTCCCTCTATGCAGCTGGTGGAGGTAGATTTTCATGGCTCTACTTTGTGTTGCAATGCTATTAATAGCTTCATGGACTGAAACGTTCAGCAAGGATGATTGGATATCAATTTATAGTGTGGTACGAACAGTTTGGAGAATGTCATTGGTTCGGTAAGATAAGTGGGCTAGATTCTTCGACAGTGTGGTGCGTGAGTATTGTGGTATGAGATACATCGCTATTGACCGTATGAGAATCGGAAATCAGTACTATATAATAATTCGCGTCCTGTTTTTATTTATTTATTTATATATTTATATCTTTCCTGTCACGTTCTATGGGAATAAGATAGGAGAAAATTCAGATTTCAAAATGTAAAAAAAAGTGGGGTACCTTGCAATCTTTTTCTTCGGCGAAAAAAGAAGTTGGGTACCGTGCAATCTTTTTCTTCAGTATTAGATAGGGGAAATATAGAACTAATAAGATAAGAGAAAATTCAGATTTCAAAAGGCGAAAAAAAAAGTTGGGTACCTTGGAATTTTTTTTTCAGAATTAGATAGGGGAAAAATGAGCAAGCCCAAAAGACGGCGGGGGTTTTGGTGAAGTGTTAATTTTTTGCCGTCATTTATAATGACGGCACGGGCCACTAGTATCAATATAATAATAATAACAAACGTCCTTTGCAGGATGCTCATTGGTTAATCCCTCTTGGCAAAAGCGACGAGCTCGCACTCCTCGGTTTTGCGTACGAAGCTGGGTATCTTGTGATGAGTCTGAACTTTAATTGGTTGGCAAAACTGTAATTCAATTTTCTCTTCCAATCATCTTTGTTGATATAGGAAAAGCACTTGGGACTTATCGTCTCAACAAAAGGTTGTCAATGAGCGGTCCTTCAACTGTCCTGCCCCAGGATTTTTTTCCTATAGTGAAGCGCTAGATGTGTGGGCTCTCTGCTTTATAGTTTCTGCTTGCATTTATTTTTGTATCGTCCTTCACTAAAATGCCTTTGCAGTCTTCTTAGAGCAGTAAAGAGTTACATAAAGGAACTACAGATCCGGCAGTTTTCTTGAAGTTGCAGAATATGGGAGTATGGTGGTATTTAGGAGAGAATGACAGAATAATTTTCTTCTTGTCCTTGGTTAGGGTGACGTTCAGTAGATTGACGTAAGCATTTTTTACTCTGTTGGAGATGAGTGTCCATTATAATATGTCGCAGCTTGAAATTAGTCAAGTTCTAAGGGTCAAATACAGGCATAACTCACAACTTGACTACCTCAAAACTGGTTTCCTAAAAACTCGGACAAGCTGACTACCTCCACCCTCGAACAGTTTCCTCATCACACGATCTCTATTTTAGGGTAACTGTAGTATACTCCAAGGCTGATTTTGTTAGAAAACTGATTGCTATTCTTGTTGTTCTATACCTGCACGTATAATATAGATTTTTACACTTGTCGGCTTCTTGTTTCAGAACCTTTTGTTTAATAATAAAACATTGTTGTAAGCAAACGCAATGTGACATTGTTGTTTATCAAGTAAAATAGTGTGTCAGTGCTTTCAAAACTGACTGCGATGAATTTGTGATGGATCTTCTTCAGAAATCATACTTTCGTTAATTAAACTACCAGCGGGAAGAAACAGACAGTTTAAACTGTTAAGCTTCGCTTCGCAACTGCTAAGCAGCGAAATCTTACATTTCTTTCTCTAATACAGGGAAAAATTAACTGCTTTTCCAGGCAGTCAAGCCTCACTCAAAATATTAATTTCGATTCGGTATCATGAATACGCCTGAATATCACATAGGTCCAATTTTTTACTTACCCAAAAGCGGTTTCATCGGCGATTGAAATGAAGTTGGAAGAATGATTGATACTTTGAAATTATCTGTAACAACAAACTTAGAAACAGGATGCATATTGCATAAGAGTGCTAAAGTAAGCTTAGGCTATCATCAGGCTTTGATTTCGACTTTATCTTTGCATCCAACTATAAGGCCTTCGTATACATTTGCCAAAGTCTGCAATTTGGCCTAATTTTTGCCTTTTTGTTATTCCTAAGGCGTGACGACAATGGACTGATAAATACACGACTAATAAATAAACAGATATGTATGTACATCGATCTCTAATATATTGTAAACTTGACAGATATGTGAGAGACTTATTATGTATATACTTGAATTTATCGCTGCACGAAGTATTCAGCTAGATTCCCTCGAATGCCAGTTTTCTGTAATACTTACCTCAAAACACGAACTTGCCTCATTACACGTGGGTCCACTTGTTTTGGTTATGATGTCTCAAATCGGAGAGCGGCGTCGCCTCACGCAGCATATGTAGGAAAAAGTCCTGAGCTCAAATTTTTATAGCCATTAACCACCGACGAAATTCCGAGCGGATGGAAGTATGTAAAGGAAACTTGTATCCTGTATACCATCTGATGATGAAAGTAACAAGGTGAGCACTGGGATATAAATCTTCAGACACGATTGTCTTTGCAAAAATATTGAAGAACTTCCCGTCTGTATCTTCCCTAATTATATGTGCTCACCACTGCCACTTCAGCCACTTTAAGTACTCCAAACGCCAGTTTCGATCACGTGACAAAGCCATGTGTTTACTCGCTCAGAGAGTGCTTGGCTTGCTCCTCCCATTAGAAGCTCCTTGTGCATACCTCTATGTCTTGTGTATAGGCACATCAACTTATATTTTCTTGAAATGAAGTAAAAAATTCTAGAACTCGAAAAAAAGCAGTTGAAGAAGTTTTGTTACCCACGACGCGCGTTACGCTGTTCTCCAGCTCATCAGGTTCAGGGGTCGAAGTTGGTAAATTTAGATCGCGAAATTTTATGAAATCTAGAGAGGATATCATGGGGAGGTGTAACTATGATACCATATTATCTGCGAGCATAAATGACATCTTAAAACAAGCAAATGTTTCATCAACCTTCAAATGTGGTCCGCTGGGCAGACTCCAATTACTGTACGGTGTACAGGCACACATATGTACCGAGGGCGATAGTCTACAACCTGTCGAGGTTAATCGGTTGGCACATCAGTAGGGTAAACTTTGTAGTAATGTACAATCCCACAATCGCCGAAGACGCACCACACAATAGCTGAAAGTTAACGAAGAAACGCAGCTGCAAGCGAAGACAGTTCTTATCCCACAACGTTTAATAATTACGAAGCACACAAGCTGCAGTTCGATGCCGTAAGCGATGCATCCTCAGGTAATAACTCATCGTAGTGAGTAGATCGAATTTCATCTAGTAGTTACGATCATCCGTAGGGGCAGTTGTTCTATAGGCCTCTGGTGATGGTAAAGAGCTCTTCAAGATGCAGCATCCATAGAAAACTCTTGCAGTTGTCTGTCGCCTGCTGCATATATTGACTCAACTTGCCATAGCTTATGGTACGAAATTATTTTTAGTCTCCCCTACCACATTCTATAGAAGCTCCCTGGGAGCACTAAGCCCTGTTGAGTACACGCTGTGAAGCGGAGCTTTCGACGCACACGCAGTAGAGCGACACATTGGTCTCTGCACCGCAGCTTTCACTGAGCTGTAGCACGATATACTCAATAGCATATTTGACAAGTGCTGTCGATGCTACGTAACTCAGGCTGAATAAAAACTTCTAAGCCAGGGGACAAATTCGTTATTTTGTGCGTTGTCTCTGTTCCCTTCTGCACCCACAGTGTAATGGTGCTGTCGCGCTTTGGCTGGTATTAAGGACACTTTCATAGTAAACCTACAATAAACTTGATCCCATTAGATTAACTTATCCGTTCCTCTAATTATTGTTTTTCCTAATCACTGCTGCCAAGGCACAGCTTTCACTATAAATAGCGTTATTGGCTCCACTGTGCACGCAGATGCACGATGCAGTACTATGGATAATATTACTGATGAGACATCTGTGTGAACAACTTCTAGACTAACTGAAACAGCGCTACGTGCTATATGCATTATTCCAGAACTTATGCAGTATAAGTATATAGGTTTTTTCCAGAATCTTTTTGCTTTATTGATAATAGTAAAGCAGTACCTCAGAATCTCTAGTTTGCTTATCTTCGATATCCCTATTGGTCCAGGTTCCAACGATGCAGTCTCGGGACCGCACAATGTATTTAACTACGAACATGTTACTACACCGGAAAGTATCATTTTAATTACTATCAGTTATGGCCAGTGTGTTTCTCTGGTGTTTTCTCTGGTAAAAGCTGGGGTTAATTAGCGTATTAATTGAACGTAATGGCTGTGATACATTTTTTAGAAATAATTTACACAATTTGGTGGAATATTTTGATATTAAACGCTTTACGAGATACATATTATTACTAGGCACCAACTCACGTTATAATTATGAAGCTGAAATTCTATACTGATTTACTTAGTTAGTCATTAGTTTTATAGTTGGATGCAGAGGCACTAACGGTGAACACTGTTACTAACTCGCTCCGATTCACTGAATACATTACCAAATAAGAAAATGGACAAAAGTTATACCAATCATCAACTACTACTGGAATTCAATATAACATCCTACTGTGGTTAATACACACGGCAAGCAGCATAAATGAGTGCAGAATATTACGTAAAATGATACATCAAACAACACACAAGAGATATATCCTAAGAAAAACTCACACTTACCATTAGCGACTCTAAAATCCCAGTAGCAGGATATCACTGCCAACAAAGGGCTGCAAGTCAGAACTCATAAAACACACAGTAAAAATCCTATCGATACCAATACAGGTAAGAACTTATACGCTGGCGGCTGTGCGGAGGAGCCCTAAATAATACACACTCTACAGACGTTGGACTGCAGTTGTGGGCCGTGGAAGAGGTGGTAGCAAATCAATTAAAGTCTTGTCTATACGGTTTCTATACGAGGGGAATTAAAAAGTTCGCGGAAGTGCTTTAATGTTTAACATAAATTGCAGCTTTCTTGCTTACGTACAAATGTATTGCTCTGCCAAGTGTGGTCCTCTTCTCCGCTGATTCATTCCACCAACTTTGGCGTAAGTTGCTGCCCTTGAATAAGCAATTGAGCAATTGCTCATTTGAGCATCACCATGAAGCGTTTGGTATCGAAGTAGCTGGAAGTTCGTTACAATCAAATTTTCCTGCGCCTTGATGTCTGTGGGGTGAGTGGTAATTGCGTTGCGTTCAAACGAATAAGAAGAAACAAATTTTAGGCCATTGTTTTGACAGTGGATTTGAGACTAATAATTATTAGTACTTTGATATTAACAAAAATGAGGACCTCTATCTCATAGTTGAAACCATTTGTTATGACCTGACTTCTGCCGTGTATAGCGGTCGGATGCCAGCTACCATATCAGACAGCACTTGACGTTCTTGGATACTTAATGACGCTGAGAGAGAAATTTTCCGCAAACTTCTTCAATTACCCTCGTATGCTGTATAGCTGACGTCATTGTGGGCCACTCGCGTGTCTCTGCGCAGATGTTTCACCTAAATCCTAAGTAGGCAAAGTTGTTATTCTCGAGTATGGCGATGGTGGACTTACTTGTTTGTCTGTAGGCTGGAGGCTCGGCCTGGATTTTCTCCACAGTGGTAAAGAGCTGGGCGCTTCTGGGGAATGCCACTATTGGCCTAGATGAGGGGCCCCTCTGCTAATGCGCATTACACTGCAGGTCTGCATCTGTTCACTCCGCACAGCTTACTATAACATAAGAATATTAATTACTGTTGTATAAAATCTTACGCTACAAGCATGATATATATATATATGATATATATATATATTTAAGCCTACTTCAATCCTCACAAACCCAAGGCACTCAGATGTGCATATATTTTACGACACCAACTTGTGTGCATAGACTTTAGCACAAAAGCAACCAACATGGGCTTGGCTACGCTTCGCTGAAACTTATGGCAATTGTGAAAAATTGTAGCAAGAACAGCTGAAGTGCAGCTGTTCGCTTCCTTATTTTATACACATGTTACCTACCATTTAATATAAATATACTTAATACTAATTTTTGTCAACTGCATTGTAATCAAAGTTATAATCATTAATGCTATTGTACCATCGTGCTGAATTTGCATCAGATGGCTGCTGGTTTCTTGACAGTGCAATGTGTCACGTCCTCCATAACTCACTGTTTCTCATACTACCTCAGACTTCTTATACTTTGTTCTGGCACAGCAAACAAGCATAATACTGTACCTTCCTAGAATTGGCGTGCACTTCACGATTTGGGAACCTAGATAGCCAGGTGACCTCAATGTATATTCGCCAGGAAACCAAACATCTGAGCAGGAATAATTCAACAGTGTCGATATAAATCTGTTGCCATGATTTTTGTCAGCCTTATACTATACCAATTTTATTTCTGTTCTAATGCTTTTCCTTTGCCCTGTTAGGTGGAGTCTTCGTTTAGCTTTGGTGATCAGCGGGACGGCGATTGCTGCAGTGCTTATAGTCACCGGCTATAAGTGGCTACCCAGTCTCGGGTGGCAGCTCCGACACGTTGGGGCTCACCAGGATGTCAGGCCGGCGACGGACAGCGCCGGGCGCCAGCTGGAAGTAAGTCCAGGAGTTAGCCACAAGTCATTTATACAGTCACTGTTTACCACCGTCTTCTCGGTAGACCGTCCAGCTCTGACCCAATGCCTGTCTACGGATGTGTGACGTACTACAATGCAACGTCAGAGCCACACTAGTAAATTACGCGCTCAGTTAACGGTCGGATATTCGGTTTGAGCGTCACCTCGATCGACAGTGAACATCGGTGGCCAGCGTCGGGAAGTGAGTTATGCGTGAAAGTGCGTATTGAATACATTGTATATATATATATATATATATATATACTCCTGATGGCCACTTAAAAATGCAAAAAAAAACACAGTTTTAGTTATAAACTAGGGAACTCTGAGAGCGCATACCTCTGGGAAGCAAGGTAATAGTTACAAAAAATTTAAACCATGATTTTTTTCTTTGTTTCAGCACCAAAATCTAATCATTTGTGCCCTATATATAATCATTTGGGGCGCTAACAAACATTGGTCAAAATCACAAATGGACCAACCTTTCATCACCAAAATTTAACCATTTACACTGTCTTTTAACATTACTAACAACTCTTATAAATTTCATTGAGATACATTCATAATTGTTTGGGTTATTGTGTTAACGAGCATAGAATTAAAAACAGTGACAAACTAACACATCATTACAGAAACTTGATTATTTGCTCTTCGTGATATTCTTAACAAATCATGTAAGTATCATAAAAATCTGTCCATAACATTTTGAGTTATGGCATAGAGAAAAATTAAGCAGACAAGCAAACAAACGGGTGCACGGATCTCCACCAAAAGTCATTCATCTGTTCCTTCTGACATACCTAAAAATCCTTGCAAAATTCGTCAAAATCCGCAAAATAATTTTTGGATTAACTTTTTCAGTTATCTTGGTAATAGACAGACAGAATACCAGCCGGACAAACCCGACGAAAACATAACTTCCTTGTGGGAGGTAATAAATAAACTCCTTCAACTAGGCATCAGTAATTTCTTATGGTAAAAGGTGAGAAAGACCAAAAAGACCTGCCGTATCAATTTATTAAATAACTAAAGTGTCCGCGCTATCAAATATGACAGCGAGGTATTTGTGGTGACCATCTTCATTGATCATAATTTTCTCATTAACTTTCTTGTGTAGGATGCACTGCCACTGCCAACTTGAAGTATGGAACATAACAGATAAGCATGCAATACTCGTGCAGTAGATACACTGTACAATAGTTACTCCAATGCTATACTGAAAAACGCCATCCTTTCCTTCGGTGATACAGTGAAAAAATTTTTTTCTCTTTTACCCCCAGTCGATGTCGCTCCTAATCAATACTCAGCTTTGTATCCAAGATATTCGATAGTGCCATATAACTCGGAAGTTTTTCCCTCAAGTGCAAAGTGGTTTTCATGAAAGGAGAACCAAAAATGGAGAAAAAAAATATTATTTGCTGGCAGGAAATCCTCGTGTTCTTCACCCGCCTGCTGACCATTGAAGAATATCATACCATTTGCTTCGATGATTATGCAGTCAGTACTGGCATCAGCGTAAACTCAGGGCAGATGAAGTTTGGTTGGAGGAAACCTCAGAAGAGAGTACAATTCACGATGCAAGAGAGTGCTTAGAGAAGCTGTATGCATCTGCATTGAGTGGACTTTAGCTTTAGCAAAGAAAGAACTGCATTCAGGTATGCATTTGCCATTGCGCGGTTGCGAACACAAAGATACGAAGTGTGGCGGTGCAGTATTACGCGTAAGAGCAGTAGCGGCTCGTGCTTCTCAGAAATGGTGGGGCCAACATGCTTATAGTTCAATCAGAGTTTAAATAAAACAATGGTATGAATTTTACAGGAACAGTTATACATATAAGATGTATATGTATGCAGTGGCGGCTCGTAAGTGTTTGGAGGGGCGGGCGAGCTGCCCCACACGAGCATCGCACGGAGTTCTGACGCACACTGACACTTGCAAGGAGCCATTGGACAGACTGGACTCTCAATCTCAACGGGATTTTTGAGAAACCCCAAAATCGCACCATACAAAAATCCAAGATGCGACAAAGAAATGGCTCTGTAGACATCTCACGTTAATAAAAACATATACTTTATTACTTGCTGAGTTTGTTTGCCGAGCTCATAAGTTTTATTGCTGTCATGAAAAGAACGAAACTAGCCAAATTTACCAGAATCAAATTCAAGGCGTTGAGAAAAACTCCAGGAACTTGGGGAAAACCCCTAAACTTTAACAGCCGAGTTCAGGAGCTCCCTGGGGCCAGGAACCGCTGGCCCACATTTGCTGCCGCTTCGTTGCATAGAAAACTCCCACACTGCGCGGTTCCTGGTCGCTCCTCACGCTTCAGAAAATGAAAGGCAAAATGGGGCCAGGAAATGCTGGCCCCTCGGCATTCATTTGGAAGCGATGTTGAGGAAAAAGTTAGTTTCCATGTTGAATCAAGTTTTGAATTGTTAATATTTAATATTTAAGACTCATTCCTATATTTGAATTTTTGTATGCTTTTACTCAAATTGTTGGTGGGGCCTGGCCCCTCTGGCTCCAAAGCACGAGCCGCCACTGCATAAGAGGTTACTTTGGTTCTCACGCAAAATGCGTGAGAACCATTTACCATACATTTACCATAGGCTCATACTTTAAATTTAAAGACAAACCACCGACACCGCTCCTATCAGGTGTCATCTACCGTTTCAAATGCAGAGGATGCAACACCTCGTACATTGGTAGCACCGGACAACATTTCAAAGCTCGCATTGACCAACATTTAGGTGTATCAAGCCGAACCGGTCTACCACTTGCTAAACCTTCCCATTCAGCTCC
>LQNS02278138.1:2726617-2741952 GCA_001587735.2 Parhyale hawaiensis
TAATTAAACCGGCACTGCCCGGTCATTCATTCTCTTCCTATTTTTTTCTATTTTCACCTTTCTTCCATTTTCCTCTCTACCTACTAACATCTCTCCCACTATCGTCTAATTTTCTCCTCTCTTCACTCCACTCACCGTTGAGACCACATACCTCCGCCAAGCGAAACAACGGTAACGAAAAATTCAGATTGTCTCTGAAGCCATGATTTTTAGTATCAAAAACTCCAAAATCTAATCATTTGTGCCTTTTAATAGTATTAACAGTATCTTCATTTTTTAAGATCCTTTCATAACTGCTAACAAACGTTACGACAAACATGAGTCATATATACAAACTAACCAACCGATCTGCACCAAACTTCAATCATTTATATCGTATAACATTTCAAACAATTCCTGCAAATTTCATAAAGATCCATTCAAAACTTTTTGACTTATTGCGTATCAAACATTATAACAAACACAACTCAAGCATTGAAAGAATCAACCGATCTGCACCAAAATTCAATCAACCAATTCATTAAACATTACTAACAACTCCTGTAAATTTCATAAAGATTCACTCAAAACTTTTTGAGTTATTGCGCTAACAGCCATAAAATCAAACACAGAAACAAACATGCGAACGAACAAACAGATCATCACAAATATTTTGTCATTTACTCTTTGTAATATACCTAACAACTCATGTAAATTTCATAAAAATCCGTCCATTACGTTTTGAGTTATGGCATTGAGAAAAATGAGGCTGACAAATAAACTAACGGGTGGACTGATCTTCACCAAAAGTTAATCGTCTATTCCTCCTAACATACTTAAAATCCCTGTAAATTTCGTCAAAATTCGTCCATAACTTTTCGAGTTACCTTGGTGACAGACAGAAAGACGCATAAACATAAACAAACAGCCAGACGGACAAACAGGACCCAAACCCGACGAAAACTAACCTCATTGGCGTAGGTAACTGACTAAGGGTTGCTGTATACCATGAGAACCGTCACGGCGAGATTCGTACCGCATGTTGGAGTGAGCTGAGATCTCCTGTATTTTTTGTAACACCCGGTACGCATATTTCATCAAAAAATTGCTAGCTATACGCAAGGAATTTAATACATTTGAATTAATGTAATTTCATTTCACAAAATTCGCCTTTAGACTGAAAAAATTGTAGCTGGTGGCAATGAGCAAACGCATTGAGATGAATGCTGTGTGAACACGCCTTAACACTGTACATTGTGCATGGTTTCCGACTACTCCAAAAATAACATGTAGAACTTGCAGACACTTGAGAGATAACATTTATTTCGATATGGAACCCGCTCCAAATCTGCCGTTTATATATTGTATATCTTGATTGGTATATACGACAACAATCCCAAAATAGTGTATCTGCCACTTAATCCAAACATACTGCAGCGCCAGGAACTAATGGTCTCGGCAGCTTGACATAAAGCGGCTGACTATTAAGCACACTTGAGTCGTTGCAATGCAGTTTACATGCCATTGTCTATTTTGACCAGTTTCAGCTGCAATGAGCAAGTTTGTGGCAGAGCGGTGGGACTTGGTGCAAAAGAGACTGTCCGGATACAAGTTCCATCCCTCCGTGCATGTCAACAACGTGTCTGAGTTGACTCTGGAACACGGAGGGCAGCCGATCAGCAATATCGTGGTAACCACATGGAGGTCGGGGTCATCTTTTGCTGCGTCCCTCATGAGAGTTCATCCCGAGACTTGGTACAACTACGAGCCGCTCCACCATCTGGAAGATCGTCTCGATGAAGGCTTAGATTTGCTGCGAGACTTTCTCCACTGTAAAATTGACGAACGAGGTGAGAAAAAGTAGTCTCTGTTCTCATTCTCTTATGACAGCAATGTCTTAAACAACAGAAATATTTCGAAGCGGCCCCTATGAGATTTGCCATTTATAATAAGTAAGACCTAAATATTAGATTACTAGAACGTTCGCGCTTTCAAAACTGACAACGGAGAATTTGTGAGGACCCTTCTTCATTGATCATACTTTCTCTACTAAATATACTTCTGAAGGATACGCCCTATTTCTGTTCATCTGAGCAGCACACTTCTTCTTTCCTTTACATATATAACAAGCAAAACGTTCCATTCATATAAGCAGGCCGTAGAGCATCGCCGAACTTAATTGAATTCCCTGCCGCGTATCGTGTTTACGGCATGAAATACCTTCAATACGTCGAAATTTTTTATCTCAAAAAGAAACTGCATCGACAATGGAAGAAAGTAAACTAGAAAAAATAACTGCGGCGTCTCCCATGTAGCGCTGAATCTCGGCTCAAAGGTAAGCCAACCTTGAATCCCAATGTTGGCAGAATGTTGAAGGACATTGGCACACTAATCATTGTTTCGGAAGCTAGTTCAATGTTGTTCCATAGTCCCTGGCCAACATTGTCCAAGATTGTTCTACCAACTTTGTTAATGAATGTTGGGCCAATATATTGAAGGATACTTGAGCCTATACTGTTAATGTATTTTGGGCCAAGCTATTATTTATTTTATTTATTGTTGGCCCAGCACTGTAATGGCAAACACAGCAATTATCATATAGGGGGCAAGATCTACATTATAATTCTGCTTGAGGCTCCATCCATCCGTCCGTACGTCCATCTCTGTTCTGTACGTGTCCGTTATCACTATTAGCTAGGGGAAAATTTAGCTTGCAAGAAGCACTGATTTACGCTGGAACGAAGTTCAACCATCGCTGTCTGCTTAAGTCCTTAAAAAAACAAAATTCAGTCACTTTCAAAGCGGAGAAATGTAGGCCATTTCACTAGTATCTTATCTACCGATTTTGATTTCTGTCACAACATATTGTCTTCGCTTTGCTTGTGGTACTCAACGTTCTTGATAGGCCAGCCAGATACGTAGTTTGGATCTTAGAGTGAAGATTCTACTGGCGCGCGCTATGGAAGGAGGAGGTGCCAGGCCCATGCCCTTCTTCAATAATTGCCTACGTTTAATAAATTTTAAATTCTACAGAGAAGGCGAGAAAAGTAGTCCCAGGTATTTTGTATACCAACCCTGTTTGAGTTTCCGCCACGTCGTGAACGTAGTTTTTTTTTTCTCGGCTCGGAGTCAAAATTTGCGAAGAGTTTTTGCTAGCAAATTTTGTGAGCTATCTTGTACTGCGATCGTGCAGGTTATTCAACTGCTCCTCAGCACAGGTCGAACTAGAGCACTCTGAGAGCGCATACCTCCGCCAAGTGAAGCAACGGTAGCAAAAAATTCAAATTGGCTGTGAAACCCTAATTTCCTTTGTATAAACTCCAAAATCTGATCATTTGTGCCTTTTTATATTATTAACAGCTTGTTCAATTTTCTTGAAGATCCGTTCATAACTTTTTGAATTATACTGTTAACAAATGTTGTGATAAACACGAGTCAAACAAACAAACGAACAAACCGATCTGCACCAAAATTTGATCATTTATGAATTTTAACATAACTAACAACTCCTATAAATTTCATAAAGATCCGCTCATTATTTTTTAGAGTCATTGTGCTAAAAATCACAAAATTAGAAAGAGTGACAAACGAACGAACAAGCAAATCATTACCAAAATTTGGTCATTTACTCTTTGTTATATACCTAACAACTCATGTTAATTTCATCAAAATCCATCCATAACTTTTTGAGTTATAGCGTCGAGAAAAGTGAGGCAGACAAACAAACAAACGGATGGATATATCTTCACCAAGACAGACAGACAAAGAAACGAACAGACAGACAGACAAACAAACACGACGAAAACATAACCTCCTTGGCGGAGGTAATTAGTGTCTTCTACTCCAGCACACTGTCTACCTGATAAAGGCACTAATTCGACCTGTGCCGAAACCTTGGCCAAATATAAACTAAAGTCCGTACTTATTCAAATAACCATATATCACAAATTAAGGGATGTTATTTCTACCATTATTATGTATTGTTTCCTTGCCACAGCCGCTACTTGGTGATTCAGCAGTGAATTTCGCTTGACATTATTTACGTATATAAAATACGTCAAATTGTAATTCGAATGTTAGATTGGAACAATCAAAAAGGGGGTCCGGTTATATGTATGCACTTATACCGAGGGTGTCTCAGAACGTACTTACGTCTATATACTAGGTAAGCTCATTATATTGTATGGAGGAGAGCGATATATATTACTGAGGAAGAAATTTGAAGCTGTGACCAACCAGGAGGTTTGAGAAAGTAGGTCTAGGGTTTTGGATAAATCATTGCCGTTCGTCATTATAGGAGGGACATTCAGTTAGAATGTGCTTCATAGTTAGAGGAACTATACAGTCTTCACAGCAAGGAAGAAGGCCACCAATCAAACAAAACTCATAAGAGAGGCACGTGGGGCCAATTCTGACGCGAGCCAGTCCACGCTCCCAAGAGCGGTGCTTACACGAAGAGTTCGGGAGAGGTCGAACATCATCTATAAATTCTCTCTATTTTTGGTGGTCGGTGATGCCTTGCCACTCTGCGAGCCTGTGTAATTTCTACCATTGGCATCTAAGGTATAGTTCCACCATCCTAAACAGTGACAGCAATAAAATCATCAATCTAATTAACACTGCTTAATTTTTATTTTTGGTCAAGTCAACGTGAGCACCTTATTAGCCTATATGGCATTTTGTCCCATTTAGCCTTTTGCTGATGCTCTATAATAAGTGTTGTAAGCCTAAAGGAAAAGGAAACAAATACTTGACAACAGTTGCAGCCAGGGATCAATCATCATTATTATTTTTTATATATATTTATTATTTTCTTTGTAGCGACTAAGTAGAGTAGAGACTAATAAACAGTTAAGCAGCAAGTAAATATTAAGCTGGACAGAACAAGACTTATGACGGCTCTTTTGACGGAATTCCTACACACGAGTCTTGTGGGTAAAACTTTCAGTTAGAGCTTGTCTGAGTTGCGAAAAGCACCCAACCCTGCAGTTTAGCACATGGTGAATGGAAGTCAACATGACGAAAGATTTGTCAACAAAGATATATTTGTGCATTGCATAAATGTTATCTCAAGTCTTCCTGGACATTACAGCTCGGGGGGGGGGGGAAAGCAGAAGTGAACGCAAAGAAGACTGTTTTGACATTCATGAATGAACCAGCGGCACATGGGAGCAGTAAAGATAGAAATCAGCTTATCAATTATGAGTAGCATTAGCAAGTTAGCAAAAGAACGAACACTAGAGTAAGCTTCGCCCGAGTAGCTACACTGTTAGCTTAAGGTAAGGTTGCCTATTGAGTGGCCTGCTGCGACGCTTAATTATGAATTCAGTAATGAACTGTTACCGTTTATCACACGTCTAGTGCTCCTGAGAAGCCACATGCACAGTGAACTGCGAGCTTGTCGTTTCTTCATGATGATTCACAGAGAATATCGGCCTAGAAGTTGTTATAGCGGACGCATGCTGATTTCTCGCTCTAGGCATTACAATGGTTGCTTAGGTTAGAGTGAATTAATGTTATTCAACACGAGTGTTCAAATTGATGATCTGACGAAGCAAGCGATTAGATACATTTTAATTTGCTTATTTTCTTAAACAATACAATTATTTCGAGCTTTCGATTTCAGCAAAAACTAGAGCACTCTGAGAGCGCATACCTCCGCCAAGTGAGCCAACGGTAGCAAAAATTCAAATTGGCTCTGAAACCATACTTTTATTTGCATAAACTCCAAAATCTAATCATTTGTGTTTTTTTTATATTAATAACAGCTTGTCTAATTTTTTTGAAGATCCGTTCATGACTTTTTGAGTTATACCGTTAACAAACGTTATGGCAAATATGAGTCAAACGTACAAACGAACCAGCCGATCTGCACCAAAATTTGATCATTTATGTCTTTTACTATTACTAACAACTCCTAAAATTTCATAAAGATCCATTCATTATTTTTTGAGTTATTGTGCTAACAAGCATAAAATTAAAAACAGTGACAAACAAACGAACCAACGGACCATTACCAAAAATTGGTCATCTACTCTTTGTTATATACCTAACAACTCATGTTAATTTCATCAAAATCCATCCATAACTTTTTGAGTTATGGCATCGAGAAAAATGACGCAGACAAACAAACAAACGGATGGACATGTCTTCACCAAAAGTTGATCATCTGTTCCTCGTAACATACCTAACAATCCCTGTAAATTTCATCCAAATCGGTTCATAACTTTTTGAGTTATCTTGGTGACAGACAAACAAACAGACAGACAATTTTAAACAGACAGACAGACAAACACGACGAAAACATAACCTCCTTGGCGGAGGTAATTATCAAGAGGACAACGAAAATTTTTTAGTTGAAGTGGAGTTTACTATACTAGCATTGTATGTATGATACCAAAACTGCCTCAATTAAAAAAAAGACATTTATGACTATTTCAAAATGAAAAGATCCACGGAACTGGCCTGTTCATCTAACGAAGGCGCGTTTTTGTGGATATAGATCGATTCTAATAATTTTAGGTCAATGTTAGAACACTCGTCAAGAATTTCAAAACTATCATCTACAATAGGATGACCCGAAATTTCAAAATGAGCGAAAATTTTGCTATTTATGTTTGCTAACCTTTCACCAGAACGAAATGATATGCCTTTATGCTGGCAAATCCTCACTTTCATTTGCTTCCTGGTTTCGCCAATGTATGAGGCAGTACACTGACTGCTGAAATCGAAAGCTCGAAATAATTGTATTGTTTAAGAAAATAAGGAAATTGAAATTGAGGATCTCGGTGGCCGACATTTTTTTTTATTTGACGGAGCAATTGTATGGTTTATTTTTGTATTATGTACAGACATTTGCTCTAATATAACAAAAATCGTTTCTGTGATAATTTAGTATCTTTTATGAAAATTTTACTAAAAAATATCACGCATGATATAATCCATTACTTAAAAGATTCATTATTAATTGCCCATGAATACTGATGTATTAGGTTGCACTGGATAGGTCGCTTGGGAGACGAATTCGCTGAATAAAAAAAGAACAGCGCTACATATAAGCAATGTTTGCTATGCATAGCACAAACGTTTCGGATCGTAATCTATCCCTCATCACTGTTATAAATTAGAGCAAGAAAATATCCAAGAAATTAATGGAATGAAATTATGGACGAAAGCGTTCACTATAACACTCTAGAGGCGCGAGCACACATGCCCAAAAGTTGTATTGCCACGCAATTCTGTACCTGATGGCGCTGCAGCGCACAAGGCTTTAGGTTGGACATTGCTATGCCACTAAAATGAATATTAAATTTTAAGGTATGAGTCGTTTCTTGCAGTTTGTACGCTATAACAAGCAGCAATGGTCAAGCTTTGAGAATACCTCCTACACTGAGTTAGTTTAAAGCTGCAACGACGCATAATTTCAGCCTGACATTCAAGTGTATCAGTAGTAGCTAGTTACAGCAACGTGACGGCCGATGCGAGATGTAGAGTGACAGCAATTTTTGCGATAGTGTGCCCCTGCCTTAAGAGACGCGAAAAGAAGAACAAAAGAAAGCAAGAACAACCTACATAAGTAAGAATCTATCTAAAAGCCATGCTAAGGAAGGCACAGAAGTGGTAACGCAAGACTAACTAAGGACTATTAAGGGGACTGCCGATTGACAATTGTTAAGCTCGCTGTTTTCCGTGTGATATAAAATGGACTCAAATATTTTAATTTCTTGCACATCTTATGTACTGCCAATTATTGAACAATTATTGCACGTTATTGGATGATTCACATTTAAATAATGATTTCCAATAGCTGAATTAAATGGTGCGGCAAGCTGTTGCTCGGTACGGTGCGAGATCCCCCGACGTTGCGGTACTGTAACGTTAAGCTCCACGGACTGACCACTCGCGTTGTGATCCAGTGTATGCGCCCATTGGTTTTGGCGTTGTGTACAATTATACAAATATCATCATCTCGCATAGGTTGGTGCCATAGAGCCATACGATGTGCTTATTAGAAGTGACGTGTACGGTGATATTCAACTCGTTTATTTTGCTCTTAACAACGAGTAAATGGCCGCCAATTTCTTCAATTGTAGCTTGTTCCACCCATTTTTTTTTTTTTTATTCCACTAGTTAATATTTTCAGTGAGAATGAAGCAAGCAAGTTATCAACCAACTCGCTGTGTTTTATGTGTGCTACACTATACTGTAGTGGAGGCTGAACTGATTTTTCGCCCCAATCCCTCTAATACTGCAACTTGGGGCAGCGGTGTCCATTCCCTGCACTCGAGGTTGGGTCGCTGCTGCACAATGTTTGATATCCGCTTTTTTCCTTCTTCATACTAATTGCCGTGGACAAGGTACAGCGATAACTAACAAACACTGTGTTTGATAGTTGCACAGCCGGTGTTCCAGTACGTCTCCGGAAAGTTTTATTGGCAATTCTTGGACCGGCACTGCGTAGCTAACAAGGAGCTGTGTTTGGTGCGTGAGACCTTTGAGCGCTACTGTGGCATCTTCCCCTTCCACCTCACGAAGCTGCTGCGCCTCAGAATGAGGGAGACTGGCAAGCTTCTGCAAGAGAAAGAGTGAGTGCCCATTGATTTCTAGTCATGTAGGAATTCTTGAATTATTGCCTTTTCTTTCTTTCACTGAAGATCTCTGGCCTGTACTTCCCTTCTTTCTCCATCTATCGTCCCTTTAGCGATGGTTTCCAATGCATTTGTTCTCCCGATCTATGTTTAAGGCTTCTTCTATGCAACCTGCTGTTCATGTTTTGAAATGCTGAGAAAGCTGAGAGGGAGCACAATTTGAGGTCCAGGGAGTTGTTAGCCTCGTCTTAGCGCACATAAGTGGTGGTCCACCTTGAAGAGCGCTGTGCTTGGTGTGAGCTCTTCTGTACCTCCTTTAATTGATACCGGTGGTGATCTTGTTGAGGACCCCGCTGCCAAGGCGGACATTTTGTTGCGCCACTTTGATGGGAAGCAGAGCCGGGACCGGGTGCGTATTCCCTTAGCATGTGATCCTCAGCCGAGGTTCTCCAGTTTTGCTTTCAGATCTTCTGAAGTGCACCGCCTTCTTCTTGACCTGGACCCCTATGGGGCACTGATCCATCGGTGTATGTTTCCTATCTTTCTTCGGAGGGTGGCTGGTGTGCTTGCAGCCCCGCTTCTTCAGTATTCCGTCGAATGTTGCGGCTGGGCTCTTTTCTGGAGTGCTGGCGTGTCGCCTATGTGACGCCTGTTCCGAAGGGCTCTGTTTCATCCCGTGCCTCTGATTATATACCCATTTCGATCACACCTGTTTTGTCGATAGTTTATGAGAGGTTGGTTGCGTCGAGATTGGGTTGTTTTCTTGAAAAGCAGGGTGTCCTTCCCCCAACACAGTATGGTTTTCGTAAGGGTTTGGGAACTTGTGATGCACTGCTTCATATTTCTCATGTGTTGCAGCTGACTCTGGATGGGGGTCATGAGGCGAGGTTGATACTGCGTGACTTCAGTGCTGCTTTTGATCGCGTGAATTACCTTGGGCTGTTCCATAAGCTGATATTGATGGGCATTAGTGGGTCAGTTTTCGCGGTAATTAGTCAATTTTTATCTGACACACGTCAATGTGAAGTTGTTGATGGGAAAAGGAGTGAGTTTTTGGATGTGATTTCTGGTGTCCTACAAGGTAGTGTTCTCGGCCCTTTGATGTTGTTAATAATTCACGTATTGGTTACGCTTATGATGTTGCTTTGCCGGATGTTTAAAATAAGCCTAGTGATAGATTAGAGGTTTCAGAATCCGTTCAGCATGATTTGATAATTATTGATTCCTGGTGTTCTAGGTGGGGGATGAGGCTAAATGCGGGCAAGACTAAGACAATGCTCGTGTCCAGGTCGCGTACAGGGGAACCTCCTTTTCCTACACTCATGGTGAATGGTGTGTCACTTCCTGTGGTTGATGACTCGGTAATCTTGGGTGTCAATTTTGATCCAAAGTTGACGTTTGAGCCCCACATCCGTTCGGTTGCCTCAAGTGCATCGCAGAAAATTGGTCTTATGAGGCGTGCTTGGAGGGTGTTTGGCTCGGTATAATTGGCACGTCGCTGTTTCAATTGCTATGTTCTCCCTCTTCTGGAGTACTTCTCTGTAGTCTGGGGTTCTGCTGCCGATTGCCATATGTGTTTGCTTGACAAGGTGGTTCGTCGATGTGCGTTCATGATGGATGGCGTTGTGCCTTGTGACCTGGCGCATCGTCGCAGAGTTGGTGGGGTCTGTTTTTTATATGAAATTTATAACTTCCTTAGTCATTGACTGTCTGATTTTCTTCCAGATCCATTTGTTCGGGTGAGGTATACTCGTCGTACTGGTGCTTTTCATGAGTTTGCCTTGGAACCGTTACGATACTGTACAGGCCAGTATTCTCATTCGTTTTTTTCGATTGTGTGGATGTTTGGCATGGTCTTGATGGCACTGTCTTTGCTGGTGCGGGTATTGGCAGCTTTAAACGATCGGTACACAGAGCTATTCTGTGATCTCTGATATGCTCTTTTGTTCTTTCTTCTGTTTTTCTTCGCCCGCTGGGCTGGTTGCGTGGAGGTTGCTAACCTCATGGAGTTTCTTTGTTCCCACGTCGCCAGTCTGGTGTGATTTAATAATAATAATAATGAAGAGTCTTGATGGGCATAAACTATAAGAAATTATTGGCTCATTGGGAATTTCACGGTTATCTTTGTATAGTGAATTTATGCGACTGGTAAAACTAATCTTCGTCCAAGCACCTTGTATAATCATCGACTGCCGGGACGCCTCGTCTGCCCTCGCCTGCACTACTGTAAGCTTTTGTAGAGGCAAAGTGATCGATTGCCAGTGATTAATAGGTAAAACTTACTTGTTTTATAAGTACAAAAATTCTTGAGCTTGGGAGATCTCCTCATATGTTACCCGACAGTCTATGTTTTCAGGTTTATTTTTTTTTAAACTAGTGGTCCAGTGCGTGAAAAAATTCCCGCAATAATCGATATGTTAACCTAATACTTAAGGCCGGTGTGAAATCTTCTCTGACTTACTTCTTCATTTACCCTTTCTCGTGTTCTCATCCTTAGGTCTTCTATATTGATAGGCAGAAGTAAAATCTTGAGTAAATCACGCCATTGAACTTGAATGCAGCACCAGTCAGGTTAGCTTGTATACAATGTTGGTACTCCGTAGCAATGATACCGTTGATACCGTCTTTCCAACTCAAATATCGGCTTCATATGAAGTTCCGAAGATTTGGGCCTTTGAAGAGAACTGCTTCGTCAAATAAGAAAAAGTAAGCTAAAAGAAATAATTGTCTACTGCCCGTGAAAATTCGTCACCTCCAGAGCGCTTCATTGACCATCTGCTCAATGTACATGTCGTGACCTGGGAAAAAAGTTATAAAATCGGACTCCAGAAGTTGCATGCATATTGTTCCGATTTCAAGAAGTGCTTCAAGCGAAAAGTGTTTTCAGATAAAAGGATAAGGATCAGTTTTCACCATCATCATTAACCGCGCTAAGAGAAGAATAAATCGATCCCCATGAAAACGCAACTTGGCTATAAGATATGCAACCTGTTGTATTTTTCGCCTATCTATTGCGTTAAGAGCGTGACACGAAAAATAGCTACATATAAATATATAAACAAATAATCACACGACGGTGTTTATTTTATAGTTTGATGTTTTCTTGCTACTACTATTCTTCTGGATTTTCCTTTATTTCTAAATTACAGTTCCTATACGCAATGAGTACCTGAGCGTAACTTTTCCCTGTTGGCGATTATAATACATGTTTTCACCATTCTCTCTCTTAACATCACTGGTATACACGCTTCGTATGATCGATGAAACGTTTCGGTATAAATTACTACACACCACTTTTTTATTTCTGTGCACAGCCTGGCGGTCCGCATCTTGCTGCTGGTGAGGGACCCCCGAGCTACGATGTCGTCACGGTATAACCAAGCTTGGCGTTGGTGTGAAAAGAAAGAAAGGTGCAGAAATGCCACTCTTTTGTGCCAAGAATTAGAGGATGACTACTACGACGCCCAAAGATTAATGGAGCACTACCCAGGCAGAGTGAAGTAAGCTTGTCTCTATGTAAATTTTCCCTCCGTATTTTTTGCCTGGCTTTTGTGCTAGAAGTTGGAAGACATCCATTACGAAACTCATAGATCTTGAAAATTTGCTCGTTTCTGTAACAATTTGCCAAGCAAATTAAACCCAACATGTTTGCTGCCTCGCTTTTGTGTAAGGACATAGAGGACAGCTGCTGCAGCACGCGAACCTAGATTATGATGGGTCCGAAATTGGTGCTGTATATTTAGTTATTCAAGTTTATCTCATTGCTATTGTCTTTTGTCTGTAAATTCATCCAAGGATTATTCAACGCCTTAAATATGTTACTGAAAAAATTCGTCGAATGGCAGATTATAGTCCAGGCTCTGAGGAGAGTGTCTGTGTACATTTCTCTTCTACAGCTCTACCATGTATTTTCATATTGGGTAGAGCTTTCGCACCTGGTACATTTTTGAGGGGGGAGCTTGGGGGATCTAAAATTATCAATTGTTGACCGATTTTTCTGAAACTTGCTCAAAATATGTATTCTTGAAAAAGAAATACTCTTTGCTATTGCAATTTTTTTAGGTCTTAGTTTTTGAAATAAGGAAAAAAATAGTTAAATAAATATGCATTCTTTAAAAATTCCAAAATGAATAGAACTCAATGAGTCTTCATGCTAGAAAAAAAATGACACTTTTGGAATCCTTCAAAAATTCATTAGAAAACTATATAGCCACATTGTCCATTTTTGCCCTCATAACATTTTTTATTACAGCTCTAAACGGAATCCTTTGCTTTTTCCCTATATTTTAGTGAGCAATCGAACGAAATAGAAAATGGAGAATCCAGCTCTGTAGTTTTATTAGGTAGGTTTCAAGGATTGCAAAACTGTCATTTTTTCCAGCATTAAAACTTATTGCGTTCTATTCTTTTGAAATTTCTCGAAAATACACATATATTTACATTTCTCAAAACCTCAAAAACTGAGACTTAAATAAAAAAGTTGTGACGGCAAAACGTGTTCCTTTTCAAAAATACATATGCTGAGCAATTTTCAGAACAATCAGTCTACAAGTGATAATTTTAAGCCCCATGCACTCCCCCGGGGGGGGGGGGGGGGGTCCTCCATCCTCAAAAATGTACCAGGTGCGAAATTCCTACCCAACTTTTTTTTAATTACCTCATCATATGGAATAGGAAAATACATTGTAGAGCTGTAGAAGAGAAATGTACATAGAGACCACCCGACTAGTAGTGAATTCAGCGGCCCACTAATTTTTCATTTGGCAAATGCCTCATTCGTCGCATATTGTGTTCGTTGCTACGTTCATACATTGCATTGTAAATTGATCGCGTACTAAATTTATTGCTTAGTAAGTTCCTTGCAAATTAAATTCTTTGCTTAGCAAAAATTTCGGCTGGATGATTTTACCGTCGACAGATTTACAGCTTACCTTTTCAATCAGAACGCGGGGGCAATTACAACGAAATTTCGAGTTTACCAAGCACCCCTTGATGATATTAAGTTGGCTTATTCCTATCATCCTCAGGTCGGGTGGTACAAAAAATAGGCCTGTTTTGAAGACACATTTCCTGTTTTGGGCAGGAGGCCAAAGCAAGTAGCTACCTCATCAATAATATGTTTTTATAACCTTTATGCACTTAATGGTGGCATTTAGTGGCATAAGGAGCATACAGTACGTTTTAGTACACTTAATGATTTATAGAGAAAAGGATATAGTTCAGATATACATGACTTCATTTCTAATTGAAATTTCTGGCACTGAAAGAGTTAAATCAATCATTGATATTTAATCCATTGCCGTAGCATGGCCTAGTGTGATCAATCCGCACTATGAAATTGCCCTTCAGCAATAGCGACGGCAATACACAGAATTCGAAGTTTTCTTCTACCTGTTACGTCACAAACTTGTTAGGGATAAATAACACTTAAATTTTGTCTGCTATTCTGGACAAAAATTAAATAGCCCAATCCCATTGTGTTCCATAATTACTTCAGGACTCAGCCCTACTTGCCGCGCAGGTAGTGGGGTCTGTAGCGAGGCTTAAATTATTCTCAAAGCTTGTCTGTACTAAAGGAAGGAAGCTAATTTTCAAGTATTGTTTTGTTGTATTTACCCAGGGCCGCGTTGTCTGACGGCATAATTCTTGAAAGGAGGGCCTATGTCGTGTTTTTGTACCTCTCTGCACTACATAGTTTCTGCCTTATTAAGTCATCTGTTTTGGGTTGGGTCTTTTTTAGTCATCTCGTCCTGGCATGATGCATACCCGGTGCAGCAGCAGACTAGCGTGCTGAACTTGTGAAGCAAAACGTTACGGGGTCGACTGCCAACCAGGTAGGAGAGCTTTGCGGCGATTGGCGCTGTGTTAGCAGTTGTTAGGCATGCAAAGCAGACGTGGGAGCACCTACTTTTCCCAGAAATGAAGATGGTAGGGGCGCGGATCGTTCCATAAATACCTTCCGTCGCTGGCACCATAGCTCCTGATAACTCGTGGTCTACTGCAACCGTATACTCCTTTAGAAACAGTGAAAATCCGAGCACAAACTAGTACGTGTGGTTTTCTTTGTAGAGAGTGCGGTCAAGTGAACTTTACTTTTACTTCTTGTTGGGGCGTCCCCCTCAGAGTGTTCTGCTCTGAGCTACATCTTTCCTTTCATTGTGTATTGCTCCGTGCAGGATTGTCCGTTACGAAGATCTGGTCAGCGACCTTTACGTAAAAACTAAGAAACTTTATGACTTCTTTCGTCTCACGTATGGAGAGTACACCAGGAAATTCTTACAGGAAGTTGACCAATCCACGCGCGTAGAGAAGTCTTACCAACCGACACACTATTGGACAACGAGCCTCACTTTTGAGCAGGTAAAAAACTTGAATTTTTGTCAAATTATAGACTGTATTCGCCAGTAGTAGAGGGTAAGGAACAAGTTTTAGATCTGATTGGGAATACCGACGAATCCCCCTCCAAAATGCCCGCACCACGATCATCATCCATCAGGTATTGATTTGTAAAGCTAATTGTTACCTCCGCCAAGGAGGTTATGTTTTCGTCGTGTTTGTCTGTCTGTCTGTCTGTCTGTCTTTTTGTTTGGCGGTTTGTCTGTCACCAGGATAACTCAAAAAGTTATGAACCGATTTGAATGAAATCTACAGGGATTGTTAGGTATGTTGGGAGGAACAGATGATTAACTTTTGGTGAAGATATGTCCATCCGTTTGTTTGTTTGTTTGTCTGCGTCATTTTTCTCGATGCCATAACTCAAAAAGTTAT
>LQNS02278138.1:2773189-2791096 GCA_001587735.2 Parhyale hawaiensis
CTGTCATAGGCTATTTTCAGTGAATGATCAACTGGATCGTTCGTAATTACACGTTCATTTCAGTAGGAATGTTCTTTATTTATTATTCATTCATTTTGATCAATTAATTAATTAATTACGTATATACAAATTCATAACCACGTATATATATATATATATATATTTGCACAGTTAACACATTTCCACCCCGTAACACCTGGTTGCGTGGGGGTTTGTTAACCTCATGGAGTTTCTCCGTTCCTGCGTCGCCAGTCTGGTGTGATTTAATAATAATAATAATAATACAATACTTCGTTTTATAGAGTGATACGAGTAAATTTTTTAGTGTCATTCGTGCAATACAATAGGCTCTTTCGCCAAAACTTTCATGTCAACAATGGATCCACCAAGATTCCATAGTACCTCGCCCACATGCCGAATTGCAGTAGTTGTAGCTAAAGAAACAGGTGCTGATGATGATGATGTTGAAGATGTTTCTATTACAAGTGAACTCGTTGAGTCTATCATGAAATTCATTTATGATTCATGAATTTATTATTGCATTGACATAAATAATTATGAGCAATACATCAGTGCGTTTTCTGAGGAGTTCAGGAACATTCTTGCAGATTTATTCTGTTGAAACTAGTGTTACGAAACTAGTTTGGGTTGTTGTGACGCCTTGTTATCGGTGCCACACCATTTACAGTCTTCGCGGGATTATTGGTCTGAGCCACGACTTGTACAGTTGGACTTTAGCTCGACGTTTGGCAAGGTCAACCACAGGAGTCTGTTATACAAACTTCAGTCTTTTGGTGTGGGTGGTAGGGTTCTGTCAATCATTCATAATATTGTTTCTCAGCGAACGCAGAGTGTGTCTGTTGACGGCGTTTTTTTTTTTTTTTTTTTTTTTTTTTTTTTTGGCGTAGTACTTGCTGATTCTGGGTTTTCTTTCGCTTCTGAATTTCAAGTCCTCTCCNCAGCGAACGCAGAGTGTGTCTGTTGACGGCGTTTTTTTTTTTTTTTTTTTTTTTTTTTTAGTGCCGTAGTCACGGTGGAGTCTGTTGTTCTTTCTGTATACTAGTGACATGTTCTCTTCGCTGCAAAATAAGGTTTTCAACTATGTCGACGATTCAACTTTGGTACCATACGTAATGCTGTCGCCCAGTCTCTGAATAGGGATTTGTCACTCATTAGTGCATAATGCTCGGCCTGGAGTATGAAGCTGAATGGCAATAAAACCAAGTCGATGATTGTCAGTTGGTCTCGGACACTTGTACAGCAATATCCACATCTGGAGATAGCTGACACTTTGTTTCAGGAGTTTAGCTCCTT
Organism: Parhyale hawaiensis; assembly: GCA_001587735.2. Classification (NCBI taxonomy): domain Eukaryota; kingdom Metazoa; phylum Arthropoda; class Malacostraca; order Amphipoda; family Hyalidae; genus Parhyale; species Parhyale hawaiensis. Next base: position 2,774,504 of record LQNS02278138.1, read on the forward strand.
GGAGATTCATAGTGTTGTCTTTGATGAGACACTGACTTTTAAGCCGTATATTAGGCGACTGATGCCACGTCCTTTCAGTAAGATTGGGCTCCTGCGTTAGGTGAAATCTGTGTTTGGTGACAGTGAGGTTTTTCGCAGTCGCTTTTATGCTGCCTGTGTTGCAGTATTGCTCACCGGTCTGGGCTTCAGCTGCTGACAGTCACTTGCGTCTGTTGGACCGACTTGTTAGGTCGGCCAGCAGGCTGTGCGCAGATAATTATCTGGTGGAACTGTCCCACAAGAGAGGGGGTAAACGAACTCTGTATGTTCTATGAGGTGTGCAATAATGAGAGGCATTGGTTGTATTCGTTTGTCCCGACCCTCAAAGTCTCTAGGAGAATTACACTTGCTGCGGTCGGTGCGCACTCTTTTACGTCGGAGAAAGTTAGGTGCCGAGCTAAAGGGTTAGGACGGGGCTTCGTACCCTGATCTGTTAGGGCTTCGAACTCATTCGGTCGTGTTGGCATGCCGGCATTCAAGTCAGCTCTAAATAACTTTTTGTTGGATTTCCTTTAGCAGCATTTCGGATTTCCCGTTATTGCAAAGGGCTTCATTTGGGTAATGCTTCCTGTCTGTGAGGGAACGGGCATGAAGTTTTAATAATAATACCAAATTAGAGCACTCTGAGAGCGCATACCTCCGCCAAGCGAGGCAACGGTAGCAAAGAATTCAAATTGGCTCTGAAACCATAATTTTCTTTGTAGAAACTCCAAAATCTAATCAATTGTGCCTTTTTATAGTAATAACAGCTTGTGCAATTTTCTTGAAGTTCCGTTCATAACTTTTTGAGTTATACTGCTAACAAACGTTATGACAAATATGAGTCAAACATACAAACGAACGAACCGATCCGCACCAAAATTTGATCATCTATGTCTTTTAACATTACTAACAACCCCTATAAATTTCATACAGATCCAATATTTATTTTTTAGTTGTTGTGCTAACAACCATAAAATTAAAAAAAATGATAAACGAACGAACGATCAAGCAGATCATTACCAAAATTTAGTCATTTACTCTTTGTTATATACCTAACAACTCATGTAAATTTCATCAAAATCCATCCGTAAATTTTTGAGTAATGGCATTGAGAAAAATGAGGCAACCAAACAAACGGATGGACATAGCTTCACCAAAAATTAATCATCTATTCATCCTAACATACCTAACAATCCCTGTAAATTTCATCCAAATCGGTTCATAACTTTTTGAGTTATCTTGGTGGCAGACAGACAAACAAATAGACAGACACTACGAAAACATAACCTCCTTGGCGGAGGTAATCAAATACCGAAAAAATACCAAATCATTTGGTATATTTTTCGAAAAATACCGAACCGAATGACCCGTTTTTAATTTCCAAATACCGATACCGGCGCCACAGAGAAAATACCGAGTTCCAGCTCTGGAAAATGCCAAAACTCTAGTAATATCAAACGATTAGATATATTTTCGGCGTAATGTAAGGTGCATCTGATTCTCCGCTCATCACCGAAGGACATTAGCCTTTACGCTATAAACATATGCAGAAACGTTCAGTTGTCAACTGACACAATATATATTAAATTGCGGGCATAATAATGTCAGCGTTTAAGCTGGGGTTGTGTAGGCAAACATACTGTAGTTTATAAATCACTATAAATCACATTTCTTGGTAATCTCAAAGCTGTGTTTACGAGAGTTCAGCATAGCGTTCGGACGAAAAGATGACGATACTCGTTCTTTTGATTATCGTGTGTCATCGCCATTAGCAAGGTCTTATCATGCTTGTCCGCCGACAAGTGCTGCGAATGAGTGCCTTTTTAGTGGTGCCGGCATAGTATTCAATGAAAAACGAAGTAACCTCACTGGTGAAAGAGCAAAAATTTTTTTTAAGTGCAACCTGCCAATAAGGAATTTAACTACTTGATACTTGGAGTTTCTACTTATACCAGCAACAGCAATAATAGCTTGTAGGCAATCTTGTGAATCTAGCCAATCTACTAGTAAGTCATCCTCTTTCAGCTATACAATTTTCTATGGCTAAACTCTTACAATGAATTCAATGAATTTGAATTTCGAAGAGTCCGCTCCTGATTCCCGAAGCTAGAATCAAAATAAAATCACATATTACTTTAGAAATGAAACTTTGACTATAGTCTAACCATTCTAGCAAGGCAGATCGCAGCGGTGCCAATTCTGTGGGTATCTCTAAGATTTATCGAAGCCTATCTATCGATATATAGATAGCAGGCGTGGCTAAGATATGAGCCGAAAAAAATCCCAGAAGTATCCATAGAATCGACAAATCTAGAGAGTAATTTGACAGCGGCCGAACTGCCTTGATAAAACGGTCAAACTATAAATATACGCTAAGGTAGCTTCTAATACTAAATACAAGGTCGACAAATAAAAATTAACGCTTCGAGATAATAAAAAATCCCACCATCGGATGCACAGCAAAAATGAAAACTTACAGCCTAAAATTAAAATGTCTTTTTATTTTCTATCCAGGGAAGCATATGTGTGATCAAGGGGGAGTCTAAGAAAAAATGAACTGGGCTGCGTTTAGGAGCCAAATGTCAGCTCCTGTACAGTCGACGGATATGGAGCTAGTCACAGGTTGTACGAAGCGGTACAGCTGATGTCATAATGTTGAGGCTAGGTCTTGTTCTATGGATGTAGAGGGATTCTAATGTTGTGAGCTCTATTGGATTAGAGAAGTCAATGATTGAGAAGTCATTCTTGCTGATGGGATTGTTGCTTTGCTCAGCATGTAAGCGGGGAGCTGAATATGAATGTTCTGCAGGGGGCAAACCGGTGCGGCTGGATACACTTAAATGTTGGTCAATGTGGGATTTGAAATGTTGTCCAGTGCTAGGGATGCACGAGGCATTGCATCCTCTACATTGAAACGGTAAAAAACACATAACAGCAATTGTGTAGGAGGTTTGTCTTTAAAGTTAAAGTGGGAGCCTATGGTAAACGTGTTTTTGTACGAAAATTTGAAATTTATATGTGGGTAGGCTTCAGAGAGGACCGTTTTCAATGTGTTTACTACACTAATAGATACTTTGTTGTAGTACGGAAGTGAGTGAAAGAAGTCTAGTTTACGAACGGAGGGTTTGCTAATGAAGGGATCGAACAGTTTGTCTAGGAAAAATTTGCAGTAGTGGTCCAGGAAATGGTGCGGATAACCGTTATTTTTGAAGAAAGTTCGGAGAAAGTCAACTTCATTTGAGAAGGTAAGGTAGGAGGAGGATAGATGGTATGCCCGAAAAAGTAAAGTTTTTATTGCATTAATTTTAAACTGATTGTAGCAGTGACTGAAAAAACTTGTCCAGAGTCCTGAGACTGTGGGTTTTCTGCAAACTTCTGTGTGTAAGCGTTAAGTCATGGTTGGTTACTAAAACATCTAGAAAAGCTAAAGAATTATCTGACTGGTTTTCAGCGGTGAACTTGATATTTGGATGTATACTGTTTAAATATTGCAGGAATAACTCAGAATCTGCTTGATTCCTAAATATGAGAAAGGTGTCATCTACATAACGATTATAGTGGATCGCTTTGAAGTCATTTCGGCAATCGCTCAGCCAAAGAGTTTTATGATCGCATAGGAATATGTTTGCCAGTGACGGACGAAGTGGGGATCCCATAGAGACTACCTCTATTTGCTTGTACAGTCTATTGTTAAATATGAAGAAGGAATCTTTAATGGCGAGGCTAAGGAATGTTCTAAAAGTAGGTTTGTCCATGTTGTGGAATAGGTCCGTGTCGTCAAAAACTTTGTTGCAAATGATATCATAGTTTCGTCTACGGGATGTTATTGAAAAGAGAGGTGATATCTTTATCCAAGATAAAAATTAGTACCATTAAGAAATGAACACCATCCTGGCCGATACAACCAAGTTCACTGTTTATGATTCCCATACCGATCCCTTCAAACTCATGCTTAAATTCATCGACAAAATTCATAGATTTTTAAAGAAATTGTTAGACCAAGGCATCATTACTGACTATTTTCCGTTCACTTCACAACTCAGGTACTTCCCCTGGAATCATGTACGGGCTTCAAATTCAAAGGCAATTATTTCTCCCCGTAGGAAGGTATTCATACAATAGTTCTATTACAATGAACGTGCAGTACACTAATGTAAAACATTAAGCAATGAGTGTTACACGCTAGGTTTAGAATTGACTGTACAATTCTACTTCACAACCTACTGTTCGTACAAGAAAAATTAGAAAGAATATACATTTCTCAACGTAGGAATTTTTTATACAATAATTCTATTAAAATACTTGTTGAGGAAACTAAATTAAAACATCGCAATGAGCCCTACAGATTAGAGAGCAAATTTATTGCACTATTCTACTTCAAGACCTACACACTGTACAGCGCTCTATGATAGCAAGGCAAAAGGTTCACAGTTCACACACAAGGGTATTGTGAATCAAATAACCCATCATGTTAATTTCGAGGCTAGAAATAGGTGACAGTAGGAAAATATGAAATTATAGATATAATAAAGAAGAAAAGAGGAGTCAGAAAAAAAGCAGAAGCGAACATACAGCTGTAAAAGATTTTTAGGGGTGAAAGGTGTAGATAAGGTTGGGAACCATTGTTGTGAAGCAAATGAATAGAAGAAGATCGTGAAGATGATGCTAATATTCGTCATTGTAAGTGAAATTATAATTCACGTAATATTAGAATAAAATGCCTTATTTTTTGTTACATCAATGGAAGCTTGTAGATAATAAGAATAAGTAATTCATCTTTCCGACGCGTGGAGGTGTTCTTTATTCCCAACACTAATACCCACATTACAAAACAGAGGGGCAATCAAACAACGGCTTTCAAGCTGCACACGGCAAAACGCCGGAAACAGCAAAATCAATCGTTCTAGAGCAGGTGCTCCCAACCGGAAGCGGCCTCATCCCTGCTAGCTGAGCTCTCAAGTCAAGGAGGACAGTGAAACCTTAGATTATTTCATCGTCATTCAGAAATGAACTCTAATTTGCGGCGCAAATTGAGACCATTTAAATTCTTCGTCATCATATGAGGTATTATCGAGGTGATTTCACGACCCAACTTGGATCGGTTGAGCGGTGTTCAGCTCTACACTGTAGCACCGGGTCATATCCCGCGACCTAAGGCTCAGAGCACTTTGCGAATGATGTAGGCTGTTCCAAGCACAGCGCTTTTCTGGAGGGTCTTGGGTGGAGATGACAGCACTTCAACGCTAATTAGGCAGTCTTGAGATTCTTGGACATTGCCCCCAAAGCTCCGATGAACACTGGAACGACGTCCATCTTCTTCTGCCACAGTCTCTAGAGTTCGAAGGCAAGGTCACGGTACTTTTCCTTTTTCTCCGCTTCCTTGTCCACGATTCTGGAGTCGAAGGGGATTGAAACGTCGATCAGCTTGGCCGACTTCTCCTCTTTGTCTTTGACGACGATGTCCGATCGGTTGACGTGAAGTACTCGATCAGTCTCCATCCACTTGTCCATGTAGTTCTGCACGGCTTCAGTTTCAACCACGGGCGCGGGTTCGTGCTCGTACCACCTCTCTCTGACCGAGAAGTTATAGATCCGCAGGAGGGTCCAGTGAAGCTCTCGGGCAACTTTATCGTGCCTGCGCTTGTACTCCTTTTGCGCCAGCACTCCGCATTCGTTTATCACATGGTTGATGGTTTCATCCGAGCTCCTGCAAATTCTACAGGTACTAGGGACGTTTCTCTTATCGATCTTGTTTTGGATGTACCTGGTTCTGAGGGCTTGCTCTTGAGCTGCCAGGATGGTGCCTTCTGTTTCCCGTTTCAGCTCACCCCTCAGAAGCTAGTTCGAAGAGTCTGGCACGATTAGTATTATTAAATCACACCAGACTGGCGACGTAGGAACGGAGAAACTCCATGAAGTGACCAAACCCCCACGCAACCAGCCCAGCGGGTGGAGAAAACAAAAGAATGAAAAAAAGAAGAACCGAGATAACAGAATAGCACTGTGTACAGATCGTTTAAAGCTGCCAATACCAGCACCAACAAAGACAGAGCCATCAAGACCATTCCAAACATCCACACACGATGGAAAAAACGAACGGGAATTCTGGCCCGTACGGCATCGTAACGGTTCCAATTCAAACTCATGAAGAGCACCAGTGCGCCGAGTATACCCACCCGAGCAAATGGATCTGGAAGAAACTCAGACAGTGGATGACTGGGGCAGTTATAGCTTTTATACAAAAAAACAGACTCCACCAACTCTGCAATGATGCGCCAGATCACAGAGCACAACTTCACCCACTATGAACGCACATCGACGAACCACTTTGTCAAGCAAACACAGATGGCAATCGGCAGCAGAACCCCAGACTACAAAGCAGTACTCCAGAAGAGGGAGGACAAAGCAATTAAAGCAGCGACGGGTCAATTCTACGGAGCCAAACACCGTCCAAGCACGCCTCATAAGACCAATTTTCTGCGATGCACGTGAGGCAACCGAACGAATGTGGGGCTCAAACGTCAACTTTGGATCAAAATTGACACCCAAGATTACCAAGTCATCAACCACAGGAAGTGATACACCATCCAGCATGAGTGCAGGAACAGCTTCGAGGTACTGGCCGGACATCTTCATGCTCTTCCATTTGTTAGTCCGATCGAAGCGCGGTCGCTCTTCGAATTGGTCAGCCGTTTCGGTCTCTTTCAGCAACTTTGCCTCGATTAAGCAGCGTGCCCATGGGTCGTCGCTCTCTCTGAAGTGTTAGGAGAGAGAGCGGTTTTCCGCTTCGACGCTGATGAGGCCACGGCCCCTTCTCTTCTGTTAATGTAGAGTCTGTCTACGCACGATCTTGGGTGCAGTGCTCGATAGATGGTCATGAGCATCCTGGTTTTGATGTCCATGTCGGTGCAGTCCTTCTTTGTCTAGTTGAGGATGCCAGCAGAATATCGGACTACGGGGACAGCCCAGGTGTTAATGGCCTAGATGGTGTTGCTCCCCATTGAGGAGTGGTTTCAGGATGAGCCGGAGTCGGGTGAGGCACTCCTTCCGAATGAATCTTTCATCCTTCTGTGGAGAATGGTGTTATACTCCATGACACCCAGGTACTTGTAACCTGCCTCCTCAATATCCTTAATGGTACCTTCTTCGATGATGATTTCCTCGGACGCAGTAACCTCTCCCCTTTCGATGTTAAGGACTCTGCATTTGCTAACACCGAACTGCATCTTTATGTCTTGGGAGTACTGATGGACTATATTAAGGAGCCGCTCTACTTGGTCCTTTGATTTGGCGTAGAGCTTCAGATCGTCTATGTGAAGCCGGTGGTTGAGCTTCGTGGTACGACTGTAATTGTAGCCGTGGCCGGCCTTGTTCAGTGTCTCGGAGATGGGGATCATGGTGAGGACAAAGAATAATGGAGATATGGAGTCGCCCCGGAAGATTCCACGTCTGATGCTCACCTGGCCGAGGTGTTTATTGGCGCTTGTGAGCTGGATCTTCCAGTTGGGCACGGTGGTCGCGATCAGATTGCGGATGTTGCTGGCAGACATTTCAGGATCCAGGAGTGGGGGACCATGTCGAAGGCTTTTTGGTAATCAACCCAAGACATTCTTAGGTTTTTCTTTTTGCTCCTGGCATCTTTCGTGAGGAGCTTGTCGACGAGCAAATGGTCCAGTCCACCTCTGGTGTTCCTGCGGCATCCTTTCTGTTCGCCGGGTAAGAGCTTCTTTGAGTCTAGATGTTGTAGACGCTCTCGTAGATTATGCCTGTCAGCACCTTCCACATAAGGGGGAGGTACGTGATTGTGTGGTAATTGCTGACCTCCGTGTCCTTTGCCTTGTCCTTCTGGATTAGGACCGTCTTCCCTGTGGTCATCCAGGTGGGCACGGTTCTAAGTTGCAGGCAGTGGTTCAGCTGCGCAGCAATTCTGGAGTGCAGAGATGTGAAAGTTTTTATCCAGTAGTCTTGCACAATATTTGGTCCCGGTGCTTTCCAGTTCTTGGTCTTGCTCAGTTGCTTTTTGAGCTGTTGACTGGTGATTGTAAGGTCTGCATTTGTTGCGACGTTCTTTTCCTTGATATCGTGTAGCCATTCTGACGTATTGTTGTGCCGTGCCTCTTTGCTCCAGATGGCACGAAAGAATCGGATGCTCTCTTCTGCGTTGGGTGAGTCAGAGCTCGTCTCTTCTCCTCTAAGGATTTGATAGAGGCGTTTCTGGTTGGTGTTGAATTTCTGGTTCTCATGGATTCCAGCTACTCTGGCCTCGAAGCCTCTTAACTTTGCTTGTTTTAGCAGATTGTCGCTGCTTTAAGGTATATTCTAAGTTGGTTAGGCCGATTTCGAGGCACCAGTACCTCGATTCGAGCAGCGTCTTCTTTTTTCCTCGTCGTGGAGATTTCCTCTGCGCCATTCGGAGATCCAGCTGAGATGTTTCCTGATCTCAGCAATGTTCTTCTTATCCAGCTTCGATATCACCTCTCTTTTCTCCAACATCCCCGTAGACGAAACTATAGATATCATTTGCAACGAAATTTTTGACGACACGGACCTTTTCCACAACATGGACAAACCTATTTTTAGAACTTTCCTTAGCCTCACCATTAAAGATTCCTTCTTCATGATTAACGATAGACTGTACAAGCAAATAGAGGTAGTCTCTATTGGATCCCCACTTCGTCCGTCACTGGCAAACATATTCCTATGCCATCATGAAACTCTTTGGCTGAGCGATTGCCCAAATGTCTTCAAACCGATCCACTATAATCGTTATGTAAATGACACCTTCCTCATATATAAGAATTAAGCAGATTCTGACTTATTCCTGCAATTATTAAACAGGAAACATCCAAATATCAAGTTCACCACCGAAAACCAGTCAGATAATTCTTTAGCTTTTCTAGATGTTTTAATAACCAACCATGACTCAACGCTTACACACAGGAGTTTACAGAAAACCCACATTCTCAGACCTCGGGGCAAGTTTTTTATTCACTGTTATGATCAATTCAAAATCAATGCAATGAAAACTTTACTATTTCGGGCAAACCATCTGTCCTCCACCTACCTTACCTTCTCAAACGAAGTCGACTTTCTCCGAACTTTCTTTAAAAATAACGGTTATCCGCACCATCTCCTGGACCACTGCTGCAAAATGTTCCTAGACAAACTGTTCGATCTCGGCATTAGCATACCCTCCGTTCGTAAACCAGACTTCTTTCACTCACTCCAGTACTACAACAAAGCCTCAATTAGTGCAGTAAATACATTGAAAACGTTCCTCTCTGAAGCCTACCAACATATAAATTTCACATTTTCGTACAAAAACCCGTTTACCATAGGGTCCTACTTTTAATTTAGAGAAAAACCTCTCTCAGAATTACTCTCACGTGTTATTTACAGTTTGAAATACAGAGGATGCAATGCCTCGTACATCGGCAGCATTGGATAACATTTCAAAGCCCGCATTGACCAACATTTAGGTGTATCCAGCCGAACCGCTTAACCCCTTGAATAACCTTCACATCCAGCTCCCTGCCTACATGCTGAGCAAAACAACTAGTAAGAATGATTTCTCAATCATTGATTTTTCTAATCCAATAGAGCTCACAACATTAGAATCCTTTTACAACCACAGAACAAGACCTAGCCTCAACATTATGACCTCAGCGCTTTATGCAACCCTTGATTAGCCCCACATCCGTCGACTGTACAGGAGCTGACATTTGGCTCCTCGACGCAACCCAGTTCATTTACTTCTTAGACTCTCCCCCTGATCACACATATGCTACCCTCGATAGGAAATAAAAAAGACATTTTAATTTTAGGCTGTAGGTTTTCATTTTTGCTGTACTTTTGATGATGGGATTTTTGTTTATCCCGAAACCCAAATTTTTATTTGTCGACCTTGTATTTATTATAAATGTTCGCATTCACGAATATCAAAACGAAATATTCGCATTCGCGAATATTAAAAACAGACATTCAGTCCACCTCCAGCTTCTATATTGTTCACGGCCCAGATTTATCAAGACAGATACAAGCTTATAAATGCCTGCTCGTAATGTATCTCACAGTTGTCATTTGCAAGTTCAATTACGAAGCTCAGCTCAAGTGTCCGTTGGTGTGTGAGAGCCGAGCGTCTTGAAACAAGCTTACACTTCAACCAGGCACCTTGCTGCTTCTGCATGAAGCTTTATAGTTAAGAGTGCAAAACGCTAGTTCATATTTCTTGTTTAATTAGGAATGTAGTGGTTTTGTAAGTTGCAATTCTGTGAGCCCTGTACAATGCTGTAAATTTAAAAATTCTGGCCTAAGGACTAGACACATCTAAAAGATTAACTAACATGTATGTCTCTCAGTGCAGATGTGTAGCAGCGTTAAAAATATTTTGTCAACAATGACACGAGAAGCAATGTTAGCTTATTGAAAGACCATGATAAACAGCTGCATAAATTGGATCCAATTCAAATTCCCTTGGTAAATCATTGTGTCAGAAAGTTAATAGGGCTCAGCATACATGACCCTCTTTGAAATAAGTCGAGTTACTCGGGCTTTAGAGCCATCTTCCCCACTTCCTCATGGCCCTCATATGCCCAAGTTCTCGACACCTTACCTAGGGCCAAGCCAGCAGAAAAAATCTGATGGGCCTACAGATCTGCACGTGGCCGAGTTTAGACACCTCACCTGAAGGGTTAGCCGACAGATATGATTGCATAAGGTCCAGATCAGCGGGAGTATCTGCAGAATACATGTCACTGCCCAAGGAGAGGCAAATTTCACGGGACTTGCAGTAAGTGCGATATCCGGTAGTGAGGTAGATACATCCGGCCGGAGTGCTGCTGTAGCGGTCAGCGCACGAGTCGAACACAATTGCAGCTGTGGTAGTAAACAAATTACATATGTAATATATTTAATATTTACTCTGGTACCTGGATACCAAAATAAATGCAAAAAATTATGAGGAAAATTAGTTTATTAGCCATACTTTTATCATAGATTTTCATCAGAAATATTATTTGCAACTGTCAACAATGAAAAGCTTTAAGTGCTTTCGGTTTCAGTTGTGCTAAGCAACACAATAACTCCCTCTTGTTTGTAGGTGGTATGCAGAGAAATGACACTTCCTTAAGGCCCAGTCACACTGCCAAAACTTAGAATTTACGCATGGATTGCGAGGAAATTTTGAGTCGTGCGCGATTCATAGGTACTGTGCGTAATTCATAAGTTTTTCTGACGTAGAATATCTGTAACTGTCAGTGGATGTTCGTCGCATCGAGTTTGTGCGCGATTCCATGTTTTGAGCTGTGAAGGCCCAGTCATACAACCGATCACGCATAAATCACGTATAAAGTTAGCTTGTGCGTGATGGCCAGTTGATAAATTGACGGCTTTTTTTGCGGGGCGGGGGCGTGGTCAGAAATCACCGATGAATTGCGCATGAACAACGTCAATTCAATGACAATCACTTGGGTAGGAGCACACGGGCCTTGACAATCAGTTTGACAGTCTCAGGGTGATGGCTCGTGGTGCTCTGAAGAACTTGGAATCAGTTATCCAAGATGCCAAATGTGTTCTCCGCCATTCTTTTGCATCTTGGAAGCCTGTAGTTGTAGATTCTGTACTCCCTGTAAGGGTTCCTAGTGCTGTAAGGCTTCATCAGGTAGGTCCTCAGGCTGAAGGCATCATCTCCCACCAGGAAGTTGGGCAGATTTTCAGCGTCATTAGGCAAAGGCACTGGCTGTGGTTACCTCGTGATGCTGTTGTTCTCAACGTTCTCTCAGCTGACTGTCGTAGATCTGAACAAATGAAGCAGAGCCATTACCGGACACGTCCACCAACAGGAACTTGTAATCAGACGTCGCAATGGCAAACAGGATGATACTGAATAAGCCTTTGTAATTGTAGTACTCACATACAGAATCAGGGGGAGCTTTGTATGCCGCGTGTTTGACACCAATAGCACCAATGGCGTAGGGGAAGTTCCTATTCTTGTACCAGTCATTTGTCCGTTGCACCCGGCGTTCTTTATTGGTTGGAGGTGACATCTGCTCTTCAATGTACTCCTCTATAACGACCTCGCAGTCTTCTCTGGCAAAAGGGCTTATGGTGTTCTGGGGGACTCTCTAAGCATAGTGCATGTCAAGGTGGCTGGATCCAGATACCAGGTGACTAAGGGTAATGACAACCTTCAGACCAGGACCAAGAGGAGCTCTCCAGTTGTTGTCTTCTTGGTAATCCTGAGGTTCAGCTCCGGACAGTATCATCAAACATGGCAGGAAAGATACGCATGAAGCTCTGGGAAGATCTTGGGTCTTCATGCCGGAGCTCCACCAACAGGCGATCATACACGGCCCGCTGTGGTCTTCTAGAGATCCAGTCTCTCACAAACACGTTCCTGATCTGTCTTCTTCTTCTCCTCCTCCTTCTTCTGACCAACATCTGATGAAGTTGATCATTCTGTTTCTGGATAAAGAACACCAGGGTATCTCTTTTCTGGGGGTTCATGCTAGATGTGTACCCTTTGGAAGCAAGGACTAGACTGGCAAAAGTTGAAAGAAAAGGTTGTTTTATTTCCGCAAAAATCATACGTGAGTTGTTAGTAATACACAAGTAATTCTTAGGTGTTTCATAAGTTTTTTTACGCTCCTTTGAGCGAAAAGTCATCGACATGCGCGGTAAACAACCACTAACGATCCAAGCATATGTCGCGTATTGTCCGCGTCAGAACTACGCAAATTCCTCATGAATGACGTTTAAACAACGTGCAATCGCGCATACTTGTGCGTGATGTGCGTGATCACGATTTTTTACCAACTCAAAACCTGGAATCGCTCACAAAACCGATGCGACGACCATCCACTGACAGCTACTGATGCTTCACGTCAGAAAAACAAAACTTATGAATTACACATAGCACCGACGAATCGCGCTGGCAATGCACGACATATGCGTAGACTGTTAGCGGTTGTTGGCAAGAACAGCCTTCAGCTGCTGGAACGAGACTGGCACAACACCGTCAGTGCAAGTCAATCATTGTGCGCGGAGCGGATGCTACAGTGAAGCCCGTTGTTCGCGAGTCATCAGCAAATCAGAAGTGACCCAAAGTGGTTCATACGCAGTTTACGTGTGGAGTGTTCGTGATTTCCAAGTGATTATCATTGATTGGTATGCAGTTCATGTGCAATTCGTCGATGATTTTTGACCATTCACGCCCTCCCCCCCCCCAAAAAAAAATGGTAAATTGCCTCACATACAATCGCGCACAAGCCCACTTTATGCCTGAATTATGCGTGATCGGCTGTGTGACTAGGCCTTTACTAGCATTAATTCACGCATCACTCAAACCATGAACTAGAGGTACCTATCACGATGGAATTACTCATTTTCACTCAAGCGAAAAGCAGCACCGCCAGAAGAATAAATGCAGCTCGAGAGGAAAAAGACAGCAATGGAATCCCCATTTTCTTCCCTACTCTTCGCAGGCTCACTGTGATGTGAAGAAAAACTTATTTTTCCTTTGTTGACTTTTCTCTCCCACTCCCACACGGAGCAATAGGAGCTTAATATTATTGATGTGGGAAGCAAAATATAAATAAGTGTCTACGAGAGTCCCACAATAGATACCTCAGATCGTTCCTCAGCTTTGGATTGCAGAATTGGCATAGAAAGTAGTACATTCAATAATTAGTAGGCTTCCTTAGTTATATATCGATACGATTATTTTCCTTTTCCCCTGTAATCCTGGGTGCTCATCTCGTTGTGGTCATCGGGATGAAAATGGAGATCCTACCGAAAATAAAGGAACAATAATTTTTATCACCCGCACGCTTCGCATGGACCAGGAGTAAATTGCACCAACTCCAAATTAACCGGTGCAAACGTCACGCCTGGGTCTGCCGCCCAGCCTGCCACCAATAGTCTCGACCTTCGCTCCAATGAACAGACGTTTATCTGTGGGCTTTGATGAACATCGACCTATAATTGCCTATTATTGCCAAGCAGCCCGACTTGGATTCTTCCAAAACTGATCCAGTGAATTCAAACCAGCGTCCACCAAGGGAGAATCTTAATATCCGATAGTTATTGCCAAAAATGTAGCCGACTCCGGAAAACCTCACCCGTACAATCGCTTCAGAGGAACGGTCCAATGTCCATTAACGAGTTGCGGGCGTAAAACATCATCCTGATAACTGCCGAGCTGAAATACAAAACTCTTCCCTTGCCCGACCGAGAGCAGTAAAGTGTTTGAACTGCACAACCACTTGACTCAGAACTTTAAAGAGCCCCCAGATACGACAATATTCTAAGTCTGGTAATCTCTACACCTGATTGTGAAATGAAATGGTCGGCCTCGCCATATTAGACCGACTTGCAGATAGTAACATGTTGAATTTGCTCTCAAATTTAGAGATGGTCCAACTCCTCCAGCTCAACCTCTTAAGCTACCGGAATAACGGAGATCGAATTTCCTAGGAATAGCAGCTAAAGAAGAAACGATTGACTTCGAAGCTTTTATGAGAGACTGCAGCGTTGAACAAATACTCTGTTATCGTGTAGATGAGCATCTTGAGTGCTGAAGAACGATAAATCCCAAATAATTGTTTCTATCTGCAATGATCATCTCCGGATGCATCGGACCGTAAAGACACTGCACTGCCAGGAGGCTTAATCCAATTGAGAACAGCTGTAACCACAAAATCGCATCTAGGGAAGCAAAGCGACAAGTCCGGACTGCAAAAAGGGAAAAAAGAAAGTGCTGTAGCCGCTATGGTATTATGGAACCCCAGGGCATTCTATAAGGACAGAAACGTAAGATGACATATTAAAGAAACCATAAGTCCACTATAACACCCAATGGTGAAATCACCAATGTCCTACGGGACAAAGATTCTGTACTCAGCGAATGCTTCATCTCGGTATTTACCGTTGAAACTGTTACGAATATCCCGGAACCAGTACAAATACCAGTAGCCCCATCTGATCCTCCTGAATATGAACAAATCCACCGTTCCCGGTAATATTTCTCTCCATATTTTGAGGCAAATGGCTCCAGTCATCGCAGGGCCACTACTTCACGTACTCGAAATGTTTCTCAGCTCAGAAGAAGTGCCACAGGATTGGAAACTAGTTAATGTGGCTCCAATAAATGAGAAAAGAGATAGCAAAAGTCCAACTAATTGTCAACAAATCAGCCTCACCTCGGTCATCAGCAAAACAATCGGAAGCCTTCTGAAGAAGTGCATCCCAGACCACCGGATGATGCACCAGCTGATTTCTGACACTCAACACAGTTTCTGAGATGGAAGAAGTGGCTCAACTAACTTAATAGACTTCTTTTCGAGTTATGGAAATCTGAGATAAACAAAAAGGATTGGATTACGTTTACCTAGACATACAAAAGGCATTTAACAACGTTGGGTTGGAGAAAAATTGGAAGCCTATGACACTGAGGGAGATTATTCACGCTGGATCTCAGCATGGCTCAATGGTCGGCAGCAGCGAGTGAAGCTGTTAGGAGAGGCGAGGTACTAGACTCTGGTCTAGTACCCACTTCTAGCCCACTTCTGTTCATTATATACATCAATGACCTCGATGTTAATATCTGCAGCAAATAAGTAAAGTTGCTGATAGTTGAACTCTGTCACCCTGCCGCATCGACCAGGCTTACAATCGAACTCCAACAGTTCCTTGGGCATCTCATGAAAAGGACCGTAACGCGGCAGATAAGCTTTAATGTCGACATATCTTCAGTTATGCTCGTAAGGCCTGTGAACTCCTCAACCCCTCGATTAGAAAAAATTCAACTCGACGAAATTTGCGGCATTCACCCAAGAACGAAACATGGGACTAACAATCGCTAACGAACTACATTACAATCAGCCAGTTGATAAGAATGTCAAAATGGCAAGCAATGTACTAAGATTCATTGTCAAAACGTTTGACAATAAATCCAAGAATATTTTATCATTCCTTTGAACAGAACACTAGATAGAGCACCCGTGTGCTGGCCTAGCGCAGGCCGCACCACTCCCTTGCACCCTCTGTGCGTTTGTCTATAAAAGGCCCTAGCGACTATGCCGGCCAGCTCAGAAGCCCGCTGGAGTTATACGTGGGACGTACCCTATCCCCACGCCCAGNTATTATCTGTGTCTCAATCCAACACACAGTAAACTGTCTGCAACTACACCGGAGTCTCCATACCCTATCTTTTGAGAAGCCATCACCTGGTGACGATCGAACGAACCCCCGACCAAGTACATCTGCAAAGAAGTTACTGCCGTACGGAATGACCGGCATACGGAAAGACCGGCTATCACACTGACTACCACATCGGGGTGTCACATTGGTGGCCAGTATGGGGCATATAACTCCACTAGCCCGAGAGTGTAACTGTTACTCTTATATAAGTACTGGTCTGAACAAGCATAGATACGGCAGTGATAGATGCTACGAACGCCAACAAGGAGAAATCTTGCAGCGCTGCAATAAGAGGAGAACATGCACTAAGCAATTAAGTTTACCAAGCTCTAGCAAGAGGCTTGAGGAAAAATCGAAGTTTGGATTATTAATGTA
>LQNS02278138.1:2810385-2842034 GCA_001587735.2 Parhyale hawaiensis
GGATTTCCTTTAGCAGCGTATTGGGCTTCCCGGTGTTGCAAATGCTTCATTTGGGTTGTATTACCTGTCCGTGGGAGCCCAAGCGTGAAGTTTTAATAATAATAATAATAATAATCACAGCTACCAATGAACTGCTTTTAGGAGAGCAAAACGAAGGCGCCAGCAGTACCTCAGAGAAAAACGGGGAGCCTCAGGTTGAAGAAATGCTTCGGAGTAACGAAGAGCAAAAACAAAGTGGAGGCACAGTGCGGCCGGAAACGCCAAGAAAGCCTAGCGAAAGCTAGGTATGATATATTGTTGGAATCTCCTGAAAAAAAAAAACGACTTCCAGTAGAAAAGTTGGGTTCACTAAAGTAGATTAACCATAGGGCCTTTGACCCACCCTATATTCTTTTTATGGTGAGTATTTTATAAAAAAAATGCATTTCCAACTGATGATCACAGCCAGCTGTAGCGAATTGACCGTGGTGGCCTGCTGTTCTCACCAAAGGAGGTTTGATAGAAGGAGGGAACGAAAAGCCTAGGCGACGAAGCTAAACTTTCCGGCAAGGCAAACGTCTGGCTGACTGGCTGTAGATAAAAGTTATAACTTTTGGAACTTGTTCCAAAATCAAAGCCGTGCATTATAAGTGGATGAACTTTTTAGTATAATTGAATTAACCGAACTCCCCTGAAACCAATAATTTTTAAATGCACATCACAGCCAATGATATAAAATGCGAAACCGTGGTAAGTTATCCAATATTCAGTACTTTAATGTACCCAATTTGTTTAGCAGCTACGAAACATTGAAATCCAAATTTGTAAATCGAACTGAAGAGATTGCTGATCGGTCAGGGTGGAGAGTCTTCACACTGACCCATCATTGATCTCGTCAGTTTTCAATGACTTTCCTGCATCGTCCACCACATGGCAACTAACACCTTTCAAAGATCAACTTTCTCCATTCAGTGAGTCCTTTAATGATCATGATTGTAGGGGTTTCTTTTCGGGGACCTCTCTCTGACAATCTTCCGTACATTTTCTAATAATCTATAGGATCCAAGTCGGGGCTCTGGCCCGGCCAGATCATCAGGCACTTCCTTATTAAAAAACATCCTATTATCTCCCTAGCCTTTTAGCAAGGTCCATTGCCCTGCCTAAAAATGGGGGATTCTCAAGGGCTAAGCCATAAGTTTAGTACGACACGTTGCAGATGAAGCCATTTGTAAATCTCAGCACTGATTTTGCCATGACTATGGAAGATGGGGCCATCTCCTTCAGAACAAATCGTCCTCCACACCATCACATCCCCCTCCCAACTTGATTTTCTCGACACATTGAGGAGGCAGTCTTTCCCCTGTTTTGTGGCGTTCGCAAATGTTGCCGTCAAAACCGAAACGAAAACTTGCATATTTTGTCACTTATTTATAACTAAACTGCCCGCGACCTGTAAATCACGATAAGCCTGTGATAAGTATTCCATTTTCTTCTACTCTATTCATGGACTTGGAATAGGTTATATTAGATTTTTACATACCAAACACATAAAGAGACTAATATTTTTTCTGAAACAGAAGTACAGCCGAGGCGCAGATCATATTGATATCGCATCTAGCTTTAGATTCAGTTGACTGATGCTGCTTCTTAATCGTCTTAGCTACTAATACTGGTCACACGACTTACATGAGACATTCTGTTCTCAATCTCCCAACTGTGCGTGTTGACGTTGAGAAACGCGCTACAGTATTTCAAATTGAATCTCTTTTTCAATAAACTACCTCAGTATTTATTGGATCCCATTTCTGATGTCTTAAAAAACGTTTTAAATAATATGTCATGTAATTTTATTAGCTTGTTATGTTTTATGTTGCGAAAAAAGTTTGTTAAACTTTCAGTGGCTACGCAGATGCATTTCTCTGCAGTGTATTACTACTTTACCAAATACCTATAACGGATAAATGTGTCTGTGTGTAACAAACCGATCAAACCTATTAAATTTCAGAATTTACATTAGTTAGTACAGTCAAGGGATAGAGCAATCGGTGCCCAAGTTACAACGCTCCTTAAGTATGTGTCTTGTCCTGACTCGTGGACGATGTTTTGCCTGCAGGTTCCGTCAGCTTACTTATGCTTGAATAAGTGGCTGATGTGATGGGTAAACTACTCAGCTGTGTATCTTATACCTAAATTAACTAAGAGAACTGAGTTCATCAGGACGCTGCCTCAAACAGCACCTTGGAAACGCCGCCGATCTCAGATGCATCTCCCATTGATACAGAGATTAAATCTTACACACTCGAATTTTTTCCTGTCTTATACCGAATATTGTGTGCATGGTGACATACAAACAAGTAAACACACAAAAACAAAAATTATTAGTTTTATAAATATGCTAGACTACCCGTGACCTACTGAATCACTAGAAAGCTAACTTAAAACTAATTTTAATTGTTTACCATTCCAAAATGCAAAGAGACGGATATTTGTTTCCAAAATAAAACTAAAGCTGAGCCGTGTCCGGGATGCAGTGATCACAGAGTAATATAATGATGCATTGGAGGAACGAATTGAAACATTACGTATCTTTTATTATGAAGTTTGCGAGCTCCTATGATTTTATTCCCTAATAGCTGGAAAGCACACCAGCCATCCTCCGAAGAAAGAGCGGAAACATATTCGATCTATCAGGGCCACCATGGGGGTCCAGGTCAAGAAAGAGGCGATTTACTTCAGAAGATCTAAAAGCAAAAACCGGAGAACATCGGCTCAGGGTCACACGCTTGACGAATGTTCACCCGGTCCCGGTTCTGCTTCGTATCAAAATAAGAAAAGGTTCGCCTTTGCAGCAGGGTCCACAACAAGGTCACCACCAGCACAAATTAAAGGGGGGACAGAAGAGCTCACACCAAACACAGCGCTCTTAAACGGGGATCACCACTTATGTGCTCTAACAGACGAAGCTAACAACTCCCTGGATCTCAAATTATGCTCCCTCACAGCATCGTATGAAGTAGCCCTATTTCGAGTCTGCAGTTCTTTGAAACGCTAAAAGTTAACATCAAACCGACTAGTGCGCCAGCGGGAATATGTCTTGCTTCGCCTGATGCACTCTCCTACAGGCATCTTCAAACCAGGGTTCATACTCCGAAGAAGAGAGCCGATTCAGAGTAGACCCAGGATTAGGAGACTTTCTTACAACACCCCAAAGGTAGCGCAAGGGTGGCGCCAGAAACGGCGCCAGAATACGTCGCACCTGATGAACATGCGGCATTGCAGAGAGGGCACCTTGGTCCGAGGAGCCAATGGGAGACGACACTGACACTCCAACCAATTCAGGAACATCAGTCAACAGGAGGAAAAGAACACCGCCCATCAAATGGATGGGTCCCTGACCCAACTGCTCCCAACCAGAGGCAATCACGAAGTCGAAGGCTGGATGGCCATGGCAATCGGTCCTTCTAGAGCCTAACCATTCCACACTGTGACAATAAAAATAACCCATAAAATCAAATGCAGAAAGCTTATCCGATGACAGAATCCTAGCCACTGCATCAAAAAGACAATGAAAAACTGTCATCAGCTGCCGCAGATTCGAAGCACTATCAGCTCACAACATAGACACTCATATTCTCTCTGCCTAGACACAATACCTTTACAAACGTAAAGCCAGACTTCTAAATCCAGGGCAAGAGTCTCCAACCGCAATCTTGGCTTTTCAAAATTCGGGATCGTCAGTCCAGAAACATGACGATTGCTAGAGGCGAGCGTTTCCGATAACAGCGCTATATCTCAATTAGAAGAGGCTACAGAGAGCTCAGCCGTATCACCATAGAGACCATGAATGTTGGCACACAAGATTAGGCAAGAACGAACCCTAGCGCCACAAGGACCAGGGTTAGCCACATCCGGGTAGCGAACCATTAGACACGCAAAAAAGAGAAGAAAAACAATTACCATAATCATGAGGACAACATCAATCATCAAAAAACAAAACAAACCGACGGTCACAATAGCTAAGGGAGGAGTCAGCTATCAACGCGCTCCAGACTGTGCCATCACCAGTACGGGCTTTGACTGAAAAGAAGAAGAGACGGAAAAACAGGAAGAAAACATCTGGTGGTACTCCCTGATTGTAGAGAGTGGAGCAGACAGTCTAAGACCAGTCAGTTCATCTCCTCTCAGAAATTCCGTTGAACCAAAAGGTCTCACCCACCTTTAGAGACACTATACCTTTACCAGCAGTGGCATTTCCTCCAACTCAGGGGCTACCCAGAGCCCCAACCCAAAGCTGGCTCATACGAACAAAGATGCGTGCAGTGGCCTGAAAATAGGGACGCACTGATTACGCGCAAACCTTATGCTACCAATGGAGATAGAAGACGCATCTTTAGGGCACAGCGTCAAGAAAGACTTAAAGCAGAAAGGCTACAGAAAAGAATAAGAGCTGGTGATAGCCATGAGCGGGAAAATGAAGAAACGGCAAATCAGAGAAGAGAGGAACTAAGGATGAAACCACGACAAAGGATTAATGAAGAAATGAGGGAAAACCAAGTCAGAGAATATTCTGCACTGGCCTAAATTAAGCAAACATATCGATTATTCTGTGAATTATTTTCACGCACGGATTCACTAGTTTACAAACATAATAACAAGGAAGGAACAGCAACGACCAAGCCAATTAACGGAAAGGAAGACTAGAAAGTATGTTCATCAAATTCAACAAGGAACGAACAATGTAATTTTGGTAATAGAAAGAATGAACGATGACAAGTATGGTAACAAAAAGCTAGGAACAATACCAGGCATCATACCGAAAAAAAGAAAGGACATTGGACAGCATTGAAATTGATGTTAGAAAGAAACGATCATAACGTAAGATAATAAAAATACGCAGCATCATAATGAGAAACAAATGAACAAGTACAGTGTCTAGACATAAGTATTTGCACAACACTATTTTTTATGTATTTTAAAAAGTTTAGGGACTACCTTAGGATAATTAATACAGAAAGTTTATATAACATATATATAATAGAATATTTAAACAGAACAGTCAAATGTGCACTTATAAAAGGAAAATTTAACTCAAACAATAGTAATGAGGGACAAAGGTATTTGACCAAAAAAAAAACTTCTGACATTAGTACTTGGAGGTGTGACCTTTATTGGCAATAACAGCATGGAGACGATTGTTATAGCTGGAAATTAACTTTTCACATTCACTTGATTGTATTTTTGTCTATTTTTCCCTGCAGATAACCTTTAATTTAGTAAGTTTTTGGGACACCGTTTGTGGACACCAGACTTAAAAAGACGTGGCAAATTTTCTATTGGATTAAGATCCGGTGATTGGCTAGGCTATGGAAGAACATTTATTTTCTTCTTTTGAAAACATTCTTTTGTTAAATTCGCAGTATGCTTGGAGTCGTTGTCTTGTTGGAAGGTCCACCTGCGCCGTCCGTAGAATTTTTTGGCACTTAGAAGCATCTTTTTCTCTAATATCTCCCTGTACATGAAACTATTCATCTTGCCATCAATAATATGAAGATCCCAACACCATGGGCAGTAAAGCAAACCCACACCATGATGCTGCCTCCTCCACGGTGGGGATGGTGTTCATGAGGTCATAGGCAGTACCACGTTTCCTCCATGCATGCCGAGCTTCGTTTCGGCCAAAAAGTTCTACTTTAGTTTCGTCAGACCATATAACCCCTTCCCAAAACTCATTTCCTTTGTCCAGGTGGTCTTTGGCAAATTTTAAGCGCCTTTTGACCTTTTTTGTTTAAACATTCTATTATATATACATGTTACATAAACTTCCTGTATTAATTCCCCTGAAGCAGACCTGAATTTTCAAAAATACATAAAAAATAGAGTTGTGTAAATACTTACGTCTAGTCACTGTATGACAATAATAATGTCAGGAACACAAAGCATCACAGGAAGAATGGAACGAACACGAGGCACCATAAGAAGAGACAAACGAACACTAAACATCATAAAAAGAAAGGAAAGCACAAGAACGACAATAATAAAGGTACGAATAGCACTTAGCATTAATTGTACTGCAGAGGACCCATACACCGCAAACCACCTGTGCCACTAACAGCCCACTGCAGGTGCCAGCGACGTGCCTAAGACGAATAAAACGAGTTCATTTACCTGTCGCCTGAGCTCCGTGCCGTGTGGCATGTGGAGAAAATTGCACCAATAACGAGAAGCTCACCATGCCTGCTGTAATTGAGAGCAAATAGGAAATTGGACAATAACTAATGCATTGATGTAGCAAGTAATTGAGCAATTGCGGCTCGTCAGTGCCGGTCGGAATGACGGCTGTTTTGACAAGTGTACAACTCCTGGAATGTCGTCAAGGGAATAACTGTTATTCTTTATTAGCGATTCATCACTTCCGAGATTAATCTTATTGAATAGATAAAAAATCAGTTGCAGTGTCAGCATCGACCCGGCCATAAAACGCTTAGACCGCATTACGCCCAGTTGAGGACACAACACAGTTTTCTACAGAGCTAATAAACAGACTCTAATACTGTTACCCTAGCTAGAATAGAGAAACTAAAATAAGCAGAAAATGTTAAACTACTCAAACTCTTCTATTAGTTACTGCAGTATGTTTTCACTAACAGATTTCAAAAAAGGCTATATTTCTTCATTTCCAGCTTTTTAAATTGAGTTTTTGACCGTTGTTTCGCAGGAGATCATGTATGTCTCTTTCAAAGATTCCCGTCCTAGGTACGTCGTTGAAGTCACTCAGATGCTGCAGTTGCCCCCTGAGTCATCTTCGCTTGAGAGAGATCCGACCCAGTTCTTTTAGACGACATTCATACGGCTGGTTTCTTAGCTGATGAATCAATTTCGTTGCTCTGCGTTGGACTCTGTCCATGTTATCGATATCTTTACACAGTTGTGGCGACCAGAATTGAACGGCAAATTCTAAGTGTGGCCGCAGTAACGCCTGGTACAAGAGAATAATGATGTACTTGGACTTTTATTTCAAATTTCTAGTGATGAATCCTAGTACTCTGCTTGCCATTTTCACACTCTTGTCAACTTGGCTACTGTATTGTAGTTTGTTGGTAATAGTGATTCCCAAGTCATGTTGTTCGGTGACAGCAGCTAATTCTATCCTCTTCATTTTCAATGGGGTTGAAGGATTCACCAGCCCTAAGTGCATTACTGAACATTAATTTTGTCGACATTAAAGCTCATCTGCCACGTTGTGCTCCATTCCATGAGGTGGTCAAGGTCCTGTTGGAACTCAACTGTTTTCGTGACAGGATGACACAGCTTAGCATCATCCGTAAATATACTGATTTTACTACGGATATTATGATCGAGATCGTTGATGTAATGGAGAAAAGAAGTGGGCCAAGCACGCTACCTTGAGAAACTCCCGATGATACTTGCGCCCAGTCGCTCGTCTCTCCTTCAAGCTTCACTTGCTGCTGCCGACCCGTAAGCTATTCCCCGATCCATCGTAAATAGTCTTCCTGGATGCCATGGGCTTCCAATTTTTCATTAGCCGTTGATGATGGACTTTGTCAAAAGCCATTTGGAAGTCTAGATTCACAAGGTCTACACCCTTTTCTTCATCTTTAATATCCGTAACTTTTGAGAAAAAGTCCAGTAGGTTTGTTAAGCAGCTTGTTACATTTCGGAAGCCGTGCTGAGTGTCAGACGTGAGCCAGGCCAGTGCATCCTCAGGTGATCAGTGATGCGTTTTTCAAGAGGCGTTCTATGGTTTTGCTGACGACCGATGTGCGACTGATTGGTCGATAGTTGCTGGGACTTTTCTTATTCCCCCTCTTATGTATCGAGATCACCTTAGCTAGTTTCCAATCCTGCGGAACATTTCCCGTTCTTAAATATTTCAAGCGGTGGCTTCAGGATGACCAGAGCGATTTCCCGTCGAACACGGGTAGTAACATTATCTAGGCCAGTTAAAACACACCATCTAATACAAGAACCTAAATACCGCCCAGTTGCTGATGAGGAGCAGCCCACCGCCACCAGCAGAACTACAGTAATCAAACGTCGTGTATGAATTTACGTGCAACGTTGGAGACTGCGAGCTCCACCCCAGCTTATACATCGGCGTAACGACATCACTATCAAGAAGATTAACCATGCATCTCAGAGGCGGAGGCCCCGCAAACCATGCACGAAACAACCATGACCAACTAATTACCAAAGAAACTTTAGTTAATTGCACCAATATTCTTCGAAAGAACAACGGCAAAATTCGCCTACCTACAAATAGAAGAAGCTATACTGATCAAAGTCAACAATCCGTCCAGAAACACCCAATCGACTTGCCTATCTAAAACCCTTCAGCTGCTCGGAGAACAGCAGTCTCGGCGACCGTCGTAGCGACCAACCAATCGGCTGCGCTGATTGGTGCAGCCGGCTCCTCGGTTAGCCATGCACAGAACAGCGCTTCACCGCTTTTCTAAGCATGAGTTAATGGGGTTTTTTCGGAAACACTAACGTTTAGTTCAGCTCGAACTCCCATTCTCTTAACATGGGGAAGACCTCTCATCGTCTCCGTTGAAACTACCGTCACCACCACCGCCGTTGCCACCACCTCTTGATGATGACAGCCGAAGCCATCGAAACGTCGATTACAACGTTGACAATCTCTTACATAACATAGGCAATTAATGACTGCATAAAATGTTTTCGACAATTGGAGAAAACTAATAAATGTCTCATTAACGCTAATCTTTCTGTCGCTTTAAATAAAACATGCCAGTGGATTTGTACACATTTAGTTGGGTCAGTTCTTGAAGGATCTCGACCTCCGTGATAACACATGTGTTTATGAGAGCAACTTCCATTGGTGCTTGTTCAGGAATAATAATTACCTTTTCAATAGTAAATACGGATGTGAAATAGTCGTTCAGGATTGTGGATTGTTAGGTATCTGTATTTTGGTATCCCTCTCTTATCAGAAAGTGATGGGAGAGAAAGAACACTGGCAAACCATCCTCACCTCAGGCCAGGGCCATGAGGAAGGGTGGCTGCTTACGGTTTTACCTGTAGTAGACGGCACTGGCCTGAACCAGGGCACGCGGCAGCTCGTACGAGCTGTTGACGACTGGGGTTGGCTCTCAAACGTTAAGGCACTGCATTTTGATACATCATCCAATGCAGGATGAGGCCAGGGTGCCACTGTCCATCTGGAGGCACTCTAGGTAAAGCGGCTGCTGAGGCTCTGGTGCAGGCGTCATGTCATGGAGCTGAGGTGTGTCGCAATCATGCGAAAGCCGGACTACCGCGCCCTGAAAAAAGTTACCGTAACCCGAAAAGTGGTTGTGAGAGCGCCATCTATAGCGAGGAGCAAACTAAGTTTAATGATATCAAAATTTCGTTTAACTTAAATTTTGTAAATAGAAGTTTCAGGTAACTGATCTGATTTACATATTCTGGTGTAAGGAGTTTATTTGGCGTGGTAATATATCAATTACCCCCGACCATGCCGAGAATAATATACTATTATTATTATTATGAGAAATTTCAGCTTCAGCAGCAGAACTTCCCTAGAAATGGAAGGATAATAAAAAGAAAGGTTGGAATAAAATTATAAATACAACAACCATAAATGTAATGATGCACAAAATCACCAAGCTAAAGTCGTTTACTACACATGAAATAAGAGACAAAATCAAATTAAGAAATAGTCATTAACAAATTCCAAAACCAGTGATATTACGGAAAAAGTGAAATAAAGTTCATAATCCTACCCTGGAACCTAGAATACCATAATTCACGTGAAAATTGCTCATTAATTAAGGTATAAAAGAGTGACTAATAGTGACTAAAATGTCCTAAACAAACATGAAAAGGAATACGTTTCGATTAAAGTTTTATAATTGACCAAGCTATGGTCAACATTGGGTCGGTCAGCAGAGGCTTTGCATTGCCCGGCCAGTCACTTAGACCGATCCAGCCGGACGATTTACCTAGTGCACAGGTTTTCAAGGTTTATTGAGCATGGAAGATAACATCAATATTTAAGTTGTCGATAAAAATGAAACAATTTGTAGAATCAAAATTAGAACCACACTACATATACAAACATGTTTACTATGTAGCCTATGCCATAAACGTTTAGGAACATAATATATGCATCATCAGTACTGTAAAATAGAGAAAAAAACATACATGGAAATGTCGGAATAAATTTAGATACGAAAGTATTCACTATAACCCACTAAGAGAGTAAATAAGAAGAACAACACAAATCAACAACATCGTAAGTAAGAATCTACCTAGAAGCCATGCAAAGGAAGGAACAGAAGTTGTAACACCAGCCTAACTAACGACATTCAAGTGGACTGCCAATTGACTAAATCTCAGTCATGTCAGTATCTCGGTCATGTCTTAGTGAATAATCAAGATGAGCGCGTCTTATGGGAATCTTTATATTTTAAGTTCCAGCAAATGATTTTTAATATTTTTTTGTTAAATAACTAGATTTAGAATTTGTTGTTCATTATACATTAGTTGGATGTTTTATTTTTTATCATTATTTCATGTTTAGTAAATGACGAAGATCGTTGATGTTGTGCATCATTGCATTTAAAGTTAGTGTGTTTTTTAATTTTATTGCTCATTTTCTTTTTATTACCCTTTCTTTTCCTGGGAAGTTTTGCTGCACGACTTACTATATGGGCCAGAAGCTGAAGCTGAAACTTTTCCAAGTAATAATAATAATAACATACAAGGTTGGGCGCGGTTGGGTATAATTTATGTACTATCAAGACATTTATGCTACATCACTGCGAAATGCCTTCACGGCGAAATGACCGATGGCGAAAAGACCAACGACAAAAAGACGAGTCACGCAATTCAGTAGCTTTAGCAAATCCGCTGTGATGAAGGTGTGAGGGTTTGATGCGTGTCCAGACTGAAGGCGCTGCAGCGAATCAGTAATATGTGGTCCTTGAAAAGATTGGTTCCTGGAATGGAGATTTCGTGTGTGGGTAATCTAATCTGGCACTGAGCTGATCTTTAAAAATATTTATCGACACAGTGAGCACAGCTTCTCTTAATTAAATATCGGTCCAAGTGTATGGTTTGAGATCCATTTCTACAAATATATACCGGTATTTGAGACAGTATTTAGCAAAGAGGTGTTGTAAACTGACTTTTCAATGACCTGAAAGGATATAGAAGAAGAGCAGGATTATTATCTGTGAGCTTCACTGATTTAACATGAAAAAAAAATTACCGACACAACGTTCCGTTTGATACTATCAATAGCTACAAAATCGAAACTGCTGTAGTTCTGTGGCTTACTTGTCGACATTAACAGGTAGACTCGTTATTGCACGAAATCCCGGGCTTTGCAAAAGTCCTGACCTGTTTTGTATTTTCAAAGTGTTAAACTCATTTCAAAGACTTGATGAAATTTATTGACAATGACTCATTCCTAAACTATTTCAGATAATATAATAACTGGTAACAGTGCATATTTTTATACATTGTTGGTAATGGAAACAAAAAAGATAGATAGCAGCTCTCCTTCGCTAACGCAGGTCACCAGGAGGCGGACATTGTTATGTTGCAAAATGTCAGTTTATCAACGCTGAAACGGGTCGAAAACCTCTTTAAGAATAACGAAAGCCTCAAAGATCGACTACGTTCAGGCAGACCATAAGTTGTTCAACGGCAGAATGTTCGAAGAGCCTTTGAAAATGATCCGAAACTCAAAATGACTGAATTTGCGAAGAAGATTTCTGTGTCAACCGTGTCAAGAGCTGTAAAGAGTGAAGGTGGAAAGAGCTTAAAGCGCCAGAAAAGACCGCTGCTAATTGCTGACATGGTTAAAAAGCGCCAAGAGCGCTGTTCTCGCCTTCTTAACGACTTGAAAAGTCATGGAAATCGAGTCATAATTTTCTCAAATGAGAAGACCTTCACCGTGTATCCTGTCTTCAACAAACAGAACGATCGAGTTGTGAGCTTTGGCCAAGATATCTCTGATGTTCGTTATGTCTCCACAACACAGCATCCTGCCTCTGTGATGATGCTTGGCGTTGTGACCTCTAATGGAGACAAGATGCCTCCAGTGTGGTTCAAGGGCGGTTACAGGTTGACAGCGGCTGAATACAGTGATATCATGGTCATAAAAGTTCTTCCTTGGATCAGGAAAATCGTCAAAGATGGAGATTACATGTTTCAGCAAGTTGGTGCACCAGCGCACACGTCGAAAACCGTCCAAAACTGGATTAGCCAAAACATGACTTTCTGGCCCAAAGATTTCTGGCCCCCACAATTGCCGCCTGATCTCAATTCTCTGAACTACAGCGTGTGGCCGCATTTTGAGAGTAAAGCATGCAAAGATCACCACAACAACATTGAGGAGCTGAAAGCCTCTGTGAACCGCACTTGGGCCCAGATGAGGAAGGACTACGTCTGTAATGTGTGTAAGGACTTCCGACCACGATTAGGGCGTGTCATTGCTGCCAACTGGAGGTCCTATTGAATAGCAATGTTGTTTAGATCATAATAAACTAATACATTGAAAACCTTGTTTTATTTCATTATAAACAAGGCTTTTACGAACTTCGGATGGCAAATTATCAAAAAAGGCCAGGACTATTGCAAAGCTCGGTATACACTGCCAAAACCTTTCACCTGAACTAGTTTCAACTAAGCGGTAAATGCGACCGAAATGGTTGTGAAAAGAAAACCAGATAGCTCTTCTGCCGGCCATTTTTTCCAAGGTTAAGTAACGACAAGTCTCGCAAATGCTAAGCAGAGGGAAAAGAAGTCCAATTTTAGACATTAAAGCGTAAATACGCCATTTTAATCTCTGTTCGTGACCCCTCAAACTTTTGGCACAATTGTGTTCAGAAGTAATGAAATAATGGGAAAAAATGCCCCATCTACAATGCAAAAAATGAGTCGCCATTGAGCAGCCGTAGCCAGTCCCGCTAGGTGGCTTCTGGCATTGCCATAAAACCTAGAGGTTTATCATAACTTTGTCAAATATAGGACAAATAGAATCACTCACCGACACAAGGCATTAACCATATTTTCTGCATATCGTGCTCTTTATGGTGCAAAAACTGTTTTGCTAATATTTACTATAATGTTCAGTTAAATATGAAGAGCTCCTCTTCCTTCTACAGTAGATGTCGCACAGATGAAAAGTAAGAAATACCGTGCAATTAATTGTGTGAATATCTTATAAAATGGCCTGGTTTTTAGGAGAAGTTTGCGCTCTCGAGTCGCTTGTAGCACTTCTAGCTCTAAGTTTGTATGATATGTAATCACAATGCATGACTGGATGGCACATACATACCCTGCCCCACTTGAACCGCAGCCATACCGGTACTTGCCGCAGGTCCTTCATATAGTGTCGACTTTATGTTTATATGCTTTAAGTTATGTAGCTTTATTTATCAAAGATAAAAATTTAATTTCTCTTTTTCATTACAAAGAATGAAAAGTAAAATTCATACATTAGTTGATTTTCACTGAATCAACGTTTGCTTGCCTTTTCATGGTAGAAGCCAACAAATTTTCAGTCACTGTGAATGTAACGATTATGGTTAACAAAATTCCACGGCCAGCCTGCGTACACGCAGAACAATAATGTTGTTCCAGGTTAAGCTCACGTCCCAGTATTAAAACCAAATTCCACACATGCTGTGCAGTACTGCAGTTCCATGTCAATGCTCAGCACATTAAGCCTTCATTTCTGATATTCACCTTTGGCACCGTTGAGAAACTGTCGCTGCGTTCCATAATTATGAGCTCGGCAGATAGTGCTTCGTCTCTGGCAAAATTGGCTACTATTATGATGATTGTTCGGTGCGTTGCAGAAGGTTTTATGATCGATAATCTTCAAGCAATTTCACTGGTTCGGATTCAACAGATTTACTTCGGGTGATATCTGTAGTATCGGGATGCTCTCCGCGGTGGGTTATGCTCAGCTCTTGTCACAGTGAACTTGGCTGACGTGGAGCAGAAGGCAACGCCTAGTTTTATTTCTCCAACTTCTTTAAGTTTAACTTGCCCGGAGCGGACGGAAATTGAGTATACTGAAACTTTAATTTCATCTACTTAATTTTCGGCAACTTGTAATTGTGGCACACATATATACTGCCTTCACTTAAATCGAATTTGTGTTCTTGGAGTTAGTTTAGTAAGTAGGGTCAATATACAATAAACTAAGGTATTGTATTTTGAACCTAATATAATTAGCTACAGTGCTTATAAACTAATTGATGGCTGCCTACCGTCATCCTTAATTTGATCGGCTAATTTTTTATTAAATTTAATATCACCAGTTCCTAACACTTTCCTTTTATCTTGTAAGAATTGAATGTTGGCAATGTCTGCATTTTACTGTGATGTAAATGATGAATTTCATTTTTTATATACTTGAAATTCATGAAAATCACCCCACTTCTTTCAAAAATTGAACTTCCAAATTTATAATACTACAGTGTCTAATTAACATGGCCGAACCGATCAATTGAGACTAATTTCCAACAACAAAACTTAATTAAGAATTGTTTAAAGTGTTTAAAATTTCAGTTTATGTGAATTTTAATTGAATGTTTCAAATTTTCAAAAGCAGTTTATTTATCATTGAACAAAAAAATATGGAATCTAAGGAGGTGGATGCGGTGAGTGAGCGCAGTGCTTACGATATCACACGGGCTGCTGGGTTCGCTAAATTACTGGTTACTGCACCTTGGCTAAGTAACCAGTATTTGGCTAAGTGTCGCACATCTCTTAGGCTTCGCAGTGAGTGTAAGCGCTCTGCTCATTTTCTGGGAGGACAAAGCCTGTGAGTCACTGCAAATCTGTCAGTATACTTTGAGGAGCTTGAGAAAACCCGTCGAGTTAGTAGGAATGACTACCTGGAGGGTTCCGCGTAGCTACCTTGAGGTGTAGTGTTCCGTTGGAAACTGATAAGATATCCGTACTGTTATGCGAGAACAAATCATGCTGAGAGATGTCCGATCATCCTATACCGTTAAAGAGCTGTTGAGGAAATAATTACCAAAAACTTTTGTGTGTGTAAATACTCTGAAATCATTACATTGTTCAGAAGTAAAAAAAAAACTGTTTCTCCACAGTTGTAAGGCACTGTTGGTAGTGACGGATGAGGGATGCCTGCTATGAACGTACACGATAAAGGGATAAATTGGGACGGCTTGAACGCAGAACTGCAGTTAGTAATCTGGGACGTAAATCTAAGTAACTCAATAGAAAGTGAAAGGATCAATGAGACATTCGAAAATATTTTATTAGAAAAGTGCATGAAGTACCTTAGCCCGGCTAAAAGAAAGTTTAATAAAAATCGACACCACAAATTTCGTAAAGGACTACTTAAGATACGTGCAAAACTCATCAAATGCAAAAAATCAACGAAGTTACTGCAACGACAATCCGAGTGCAAAAAGAAGCTAGATGAGATAGAACGTCAGCTTGCGAGATCACACGATGAAGAAAAACAGGAAAAAGAAAAGCAAGCCATTGAGAAAATAAAAAACAACAGCAAATATTTTTTTGCCTATGCATCACATCATTCTTCGGTAAAATCGAAAATCGGGCCACTGGTGAATGGTACAGGTTCTATTGTTGATGATGACCAGGAAATGAGCGAAATACTAAGCCGTCAATATCAAAAAGTCTTTAGTGACAGAATTCCAAATCCTGAAATTCCCAGAATTAATTTAACTACAAACTACCTAACGGACTTTGAGTTCACAAAACTAAGCATTAAATTAGCCATTGATGAACTTAGCGGCAACAGTGCAGCAGGACCGGGTGATGTGCCTGTAAAAATTCTTAAGATGTGCAAGCTAAGCATTTCTTACCCCCTGTACCTTATGTGGCAAAAATCGATGGATGATGGAGTGGTCCCACTCACCTACAAGCACGCAATTATTTCACCTTCGGGGTTGCTTGAGAATTATGACTCTATTCTAGACCTACTATGCCATGGTAAAAATGTGGACGTAATATATTTAGATTTTGCCAAAGCCTTCGATAAAGTGGATCATGAAATATCATTACTCAAACTCTTCGTCATGGGCATCCGTGGAAAATGTCTAAGATGGATCGAAGCTTTCCTGAAAAACCGAACCCAAAGTGCAATTAGAAATAATAAAGTGTCCAAACGACAGCCGGTGCTCAGTGGAGTCCCACAAGGCACCGTGCTTGGTCCAATACTCTTCCTCATCATGATAAATGATATGGGGCACCAATGCAAGTTTGCCATTCCGTCATCGTTCGCTGATGACACACGAATATTAGCAGCGGTACAATCAACGGCAGACGTACGGACTGTGCAAGTAGATCTAACCAACACTGGACATCGGTTAACAACATGACCTTCAACGAATCAAAATTTGCACTATTACGGTACGAAAATACCTCTCCCTTGCTGAATCTACGTTCTACACGACGATAGATGGGAGAGAAATCGAGAGAAAGCAAATTTTAAGAGATCTTAGGGTGAGAATTCAAGATAATGCTACTTTTGAAGATCACGTGGCTCGAGTTGTTACTATAGGCAAGAAGTGGAGCGGATGGGTGCTTCGAACTTTCTCTTCACGAGAGGCAGACACAATGCTCACATTATGGAAACAACTAATACTACCGAGGATACAATATTGTTCACCTCTTTGGATGCCAAGCAAATGGAAAGACTTAGAGCGCCTTGAGGCTATCCAGTGATCGTTTACTGTCAAAATCCGGGGCATGAAAGATTTAAACTATCACGACAGACTTGCGCAACTTCAAATGTACTCCATTCAAAGGAGATTCGAGCGCTTTACGATCATACATGTCTGGAAAATTGTAGAAGGCATTACTGTCAATGTCAATGGACGAATCCAGGCCAGACATTCAGACCGTATTAGTCGCACTTGTGACGTACGAATTCCGATCAAAACTGGTGGTGACGCAATGACCACAAAGTATTCTAATAGTTTATTCAACAAAATGCCACGCCACATCCGAAAATGTCACCGGTACAGAAACTGTGAAATTTAAAAACTTACTGGACGCATACTTACTGAAAGTGCCAGATAAACCTGTTGTAAGCGGCTACGTGAACTGTGGGGATAACTCGCTGTTAGCCACCCCGCTGGTCACGGACTGCAGCATCAACTCGGCGCAAGATGGGTTGCGTGCATAACGCCACCTGGACCTCGTCCGAAGTATCATCAAGTAATCAAGTAAGTAGTATGTCAAGCTGCTGAGTTTTGACTGAAGCTACGCTCTGGTGTATTTCACTGGTGATAATTCACGACGAATCATAAGCTTGGAAACCTGCGGCTGTAGGGTAATTACCCAATAGCTGAACTAACCCTATTTCCGAACAAAGAGCAATTATTTGATAAGTTTGATAGGTTTGTTAAACAAACCTATCAAATAATAGCTCATTGTTCGGAAATAGTGTTAGTTCGGCAATTGAGTAATTACCCAATTAATGCTACAGAATATAGTTTCTTCTCTAAAATATGTTCAATTTTCCTTCTTGTTTTACTAATAAGAAAAACAATAATATAGCTTTGGACACTTTTATTCGTCTAAAACTCTGCACCCGCCACGCATCAGAATTCGTGCCAGATTATTTTAAGAAAAATATGCCGGTGGTTGTGAAAGTATCCAACGCTATACCTCGCACAAGGGCACTTGAGGTTTTCATCAGGCGAGCATTGTAATTCATGTAGTGCCATTTTTTGTGTTGGGCAAAACATACATACTGGGAGAACAATAAATATTCGTTCTCCATGACATTATTTATTTAGAAATCTAGTGAACCAAAAATAAATATATTTATGCAGTATTTCTATTTATGCGCTATCAATTGATATATGTCAACAAAACCAAAAATTATAATCAATTAAATAAAATATGTAACATTTCACATATCGGGTTGAAAATGTATTTGTACAAAACGATTATTTTTATTTTAACATTAAGTTGACTGTTCAAGAACTTTCCAGAAACTTCTAGCTTTCACGTTAGAAGTCTACTATAGTCCGTGGACAGCTTTGGGGCCATTATTTCACGCGAAATCTTAGAAGAAGGTTGGAACCATGGCAAAGAGCAAGGAAGTTAAGAACTCTGTAAGAGAGTTGATTATTAAAGAATAGAAATTCAGGAAAAGTTAAGGCAAATATGACAGATACTAAATTGCAGTTTACCGCCATCGAGTTATTCATCAAAAGGTTTAAAAGTTCGCAAGCCGTCAAAAACCAACTTCGATCTGGCAGGCCGCGGAAGATTTCCCCTAGAGCTTCAAGAAATATGGCCAGGAAAGTGTTCAAAAATCCCATGACTACTTGTAAAGAGCTTCAGGAGGACTTGCTACCAGCGGAAAAAAGCGTTAGCTTTCATACAATAAGCCACGAGCTGCACCAAAACCGTTTAAGTTCTTGAACTCCTCGCAAAACTCCCCTGCTGTCGAAACGAAATAGGGCAGCTCGTCTGAAATTCGTCCGTGAGCACAAGAACAAGCCTAAGTAGTTCTGGGAATATGTGTTGTGGTCGGATGAGACTAAAATAGAGCTAATTGGACGAAATTCATAGAACCATGTGTGGAGGAAGGACGGAACGGCATATTCGCACCAAAAAAATACCATTCCAGGGTGAAATTTGGTGGTGGTAACGTTATGATCTGGGAATGCTTTTCATCACGTGGAACCGGTAACATTCATATCATAGGAGGGAGAATGGACGCTCACATGTATGAGAACATTTTGAGGGAGGATTTGCAAGCTTCGGTTCAATAACTCAGGCTACCGCAGGACTTCATTTTTCAGCAGGACAACGACCCAAAAGATACTGCAAAACCAAGAAGAAATGGTTCACCGATAATCATGTACGACGACTAGAATGGCAGAGCCAGTCTCCGAATGTGAATCCGCTAGAAACTTTGTGGCAATTTCTAAAATTGAATATTAATGGAGACCGAACTCCATTCTGGAACTCAAAGAAATCTGCAAGGAAGAATGGGCTAAAATCCCTAAAAAATGCCAAAGCTTGTTAACAAAACTATAGAAAGAGATTAACTGCCGTTTAGCTGAACTAAGACACAAAATATGAAATAAAGTTTTAAAATCTTTTTTTTTTTTGCTCTGTACGAATAGTTTTTTAACCCAAAAATATATAAATTATTAAATAATTTCTATTATAGAGGAATTTGTTTGTTTTGTTGTGATGTGTATGTGTTGTTTACGCAAAAAACACATATTCTATATCAATATATTTATTTTTGGCTCACTAAATTTTTTTAAATAAAGAATTTCATGGTGCATCAATATCTACACCCCCCCCCCCCTTCCCCCCACTGTATATGTATATTAGTTCTAACATTCACTTGTTTGAAGCTGTCTTTAACAGGTGGAATAACAGACTCCCAAAATTTCACGAAAATAATAATATGTAAAGAACTCCTTAATGCAAATGATTTGATGATAGATTTATCAATATTAACGGCTCGCACTGAGCCGTATACACTCGGCACTCATCTTACGGGCAATAAACTTACGCTATCTACAATATAATGAAGACAGATGTGAATGTGTATTTATCTGTTTGTTTATTTATCGGTTTTTCCATTTCTGTCACGCTTTAACAAAACAGATAGGCGGAAATTAGCCCAGCTTGGAGGCTCTGGTCGTCCCCTCAAGTTCCACTGAAAACTGTTAGGTAGAAAATAGGTTGCAGACCCTACATTGTTCTGTAGTAGTATTCTCTCTGTTTAAGCGTCCGTTTCCACAGAGTACACTGTGATCCGAAGAGATGAAGAAAGAAGAGAAGGGAAACAAAATGTCAAGAGATATATGGAACCCAGGCAAAAGTCAACTCGCAAAGCAACAGCAAGTCAGAAAAGGAGAGGAAGAACGAAACAAAGCATCATCAGTAGGTGTATGAATATGCAAGGAAATAAAGTGGGCACCGAAGACAGACACCCCGAAGGCCTATAGCTAAGATAACTCACACAATACCCTGAGGGAGCTGCTTTACAAACACAGGATGTGCGAATCTAACCAAGACTTGATCTCAATCCTATCGAAAACGTGCAGAAGATCATAGAAGAAAGTTCTCAAGCCAGAAATGCTAAAACCAAGATTCATTATGGGAATTTTTTAAAGATGAGTGGACCAAGTTAACCTCACTGTTTTCTACAAAATTGAAAAGTTCCTGCAGCAAGCGATGCAATGAGGTTATACAAAGCAATGAACTGCTTACTAATTATGAATACTTCTAAAAATTATCATCGTTGGATGAAATTTATTTACAGTTCAATATTTTCTAATGGTCTTCCTTAACTTTTGAACCGAGGAAAAATGTAATATTTTCATTCTATTTCTGTTCATTTCGTAACCATGTTTTCTAATATTCTAAAATTTTATCACGATGCATCAACCGAGGAGTACGTTAATTTTCAAGCCTTTTGGTTCAGTATTTTGTTTGTAATAAGAGATTAATAATTGAGTGTTTTACTGTCCCTTAAAAAAAAACTCCACGCAGTTGTGAATCCGCGATAATTGAACCGCTATGCAGCGAAGAAATATTGTGTACGAAAAACGGAAAATTGCGTTGATGCAGTAATAACTAGAGCAATTCGAGACCGCACCCTCCGTCAAACAATGCTATGTTAACGAAAAAATCATATAGAGTATGTCCAGAAAGTAAAATCTGGGGTCATTTTTGCTCTTCATCATTAATAATAGTATCTGTTATTTTCTTGAAATTCCCTTTGTAACAGTTTCATTACATCCTGACAAACACTAAGACAAATATTAGGTCAACCGATCATAACCAAAATTTCGTCATGGTGTCTTCTAACATTTCTAACATTCCAGCAAATTTAGTAGAAAATCGTTTATAATTTTTTTTGTTTGTTTTCTGCTGCTGCTAAGCATAACATCAAATACAGAGACACACAAATGACTAACAGATCATAAAAATTTGATCATTTCCTCTTTGTAACATTCCTATTAATTGGCGCGTATTTTTTCCAAGCTACGTTACCTAGAAAAGAGAGGCAAACAAACGGTTGAACGGGTCTTCACAAAAAGTTAATCATCTGTTCCTACTAACATGTCTAACAATCACTGTAAATTTCGTAAAGGTTCGTCTGTAACTTTTTGAATCATTTCAACGTCAGACAGTGTATAGGCAGATAAGCAAACAATATACAAAGATCAAAACATTACCTCCATCGTGGAGGTAATGTCTACAGCATCTCTTGTCAATATCAACACAATATTAAAAACATCGTCGTAAGTTTATTTGTTTATATATTTATATGTGTAGGTATTCACATATATTTCATTACGGCCAATTAGATGGCCATGAATACTCAAATGCTGCCTGTTAGGTCAGTGGCGTCTCAATAGACGTACCTAAAATCTGGTACGTCTACCAGCATTCTAACTTCAAGCAGCGAGAAAGTGGTTAAAACTCCGTGGATATTGTCACGCTTTGCCTCATTTTGAAGGAAAATTAATTTTACAGTTATAATCCGCCCATTTCGCGACAGATAAAAGTCCACAATTTTTGAAGCTGCAATCAACCACCACCCTAGTACGTGGAAGCTTGCTAACACTTGAAGCCATCGGTTGGGCCGAGAATCTTGTATGTTAGGAGGCAAGGCTTGGTTCCTTTAGAGTCCTAATAACGTATATTACTTAGAATATTAGCAAAACCAGGCCTAGCCATATGTATATTTATATATTGTAGGTTTCGGATCATGCTGTTAAAGAAATAATCGATATAAAGGCAAGGTTGCAAATCTTGCAATTAGCTGCGTTTTCATGGAGATCGATGACGATGGCGAACTTGGGACCTTGTTCTTTTATCTCAATGCACTTGTTGCTTGAGACACTTCTTGAAATCGAAGTAAGAACGACATTACAGCTTCTCTCAGTGCGGCCATACAGTCGTATTTCTACAACTTTTTCCATACATCGGAACCTAGGATTGCTCGCAGTTTCCGATGTTTAAATTCAGTAACTAATCAACGAAGGGCAGAGGAAGCGATGATTTTTCACCGGCAGTAGACATAACGATATCTTTCAGCTTGCTGTCTTCCTTTTACGAAGCAGTTTTTGTTTCAGCACAAAATCAAGAGATGCACGGAAGGCGTATTCGGTAGGTAAGATTACACTGTGGGGAATTTATTTAAATTCAGTAATGCTTTGCTGGTTGCAAATGTAAGATTTTTTCCACACGTGACCCAAGGTGGGAGACGATTGTGCTTCCTTATCACCTGCGAATAGA
Organism: Parhyale hawaiensis; assembly: GCA_001587735.2. Classification (NCBI taxonomy): domain Eukaryota; kingdom Metazoa; phylum Arthropoda; class Malacostraca; order Amphipoda; family Hyalidae; genus Parhyale; species Parhyale hawaiensis. Next base: position 2,832,655 of record LQNS02278138.1, read on the forward strand.
GTGACAGTGGTGATAATATTTTCGTTGAAGATATTAGTATATGCATACAGTATATGTATGTTGAAGAATTAGATGAGAAGCAAATCATTTAGTTGAAATTTTATTACCCACAACGCGTTTCGCTGTAACCTCGGCTCATCAGGTGGGAGGATCGTAGATGATGAAGAATATTTCGCTGACACTTGAAAATTTCGGCGGTTATCACATAAAAATGTAAATATGATACCTGTTTGACAAAAGCTATAAATGCCTTTTTCTCTAATACATATGTTTTGTCGTTTTTTTAAACTAAGTGCATTCTGTTCACTTCAGCTACTGCACTAAGTACAGACACACAGAAGTGCCGAAAGCGACGGTTTACAACCTGTACGGGTTTCAATAGGCTGCACATCAGCATGATAGACTCCATAATAGTTACGAATCCTACAGCTGGCGTAAACATAACAAACTATAGTCCAAAATTCGACTCGGAAGTGCAGAGTGCAAATATAGATTTCTCGTAACGTTGAAGATCGGCAGGAACATACAATGCTTGTCGAAAAGGAGAAACGATGTATCCTCACAGCAGAACTTGAGTAACTCGAAACCAATAGTTGAAGTGGCCTTCGCACAATTACAAAGAGCATAGAATTTAGATGCGATGGCCGATATCCTGAGATGTTAGTAGCTCATCGTTATGCAGCCTCCCAATAAAACATTTGTAGCTAAATATATATATATATATTTGCATATTTGTCTGTTTACTCAAAAACAAGTAGAAATAGTTGAGCAATGTTCATAATTTTTTGCACGCAGTCTAGTGGGTTGACCTAGATGTGACCCATGCCAATAAAACTAGGATTAGCTGGCTATCGAGAATTACGGCGATGAATTTCATTTACTGTCTACCAAAAAAGAGGCAGAAAGAATTGAGTCATAATAATAATAATAATTTTTTTTCAGGGTGGCAAATGAGTTATCTGAGACATGAAAAATAGTAAAAATTTTGAATAAGATGACAGCGTTGAATGTGTAACTCCACCCGAAAAGAGGCAGAAGGAGTTGAGCAATGTTCAGGTGCGTTGACTTAGCTGAGAACAATGCCAAAAAAAAAAAACAGAATTAGCTGGACATAAAAAATGACGGCATTGAATTTGCCCCCTACAGTGGGTGGCGGTAGGGCACCCATCCGCTCCATTTTTTGCCTATGTTAACAACTCGAACCACATGATCTTCATTATCTTGTATTCTCACCTCGAGGTGCCTTAAAATTTGCCTTCTTTCAATTTCGTTACCACCTCTCGTTGTGTAGGATGAAGATTCAGTAAAGAAGAAAGTTTTTCCGTATCATTATAGTTCAAATTTTGTTTCTTTGAAGGCCATGTTGTTAACCGATGTCCAGTGAAAGATGCTGGTTAGATCTGTTGCACATTCCGAGCAGCTGCAGCTTTTGTTTGCACAAAATTACCATGCATTGAAGTTCTATCGGCCGAATACTGAATTCGGTGCGGGGATTTAATTAAGTTTAGTAATGCTTCACTGCTGGCTAATATCATTTTCTGGGACCGTCATCTAAGGAAAGGAAGATGTGTGCTGCGCTCAGATGAATGGAAAGGGAGAGTACTCAGTACGTATCGTTAATCATTTCCGTAGTACAGGTAAATGCAACTTGGGAAACTCACAGGCACTGATTCCTTCTGCGCATATAGGCCAACTGGCCCTGGGGAGTGTACGGCTGCAGTCGGCCACGGATCGTCAAGAGCTATGGTGCCATCGATGGAATGTTCTCATGGACCACAGAAATTGCCGTTATTTTGCTAAACATCTAGATGTAGGGTGTCTAAATACGTAGTACTTTCGCTTCAACAGAGTAATAATAAGATAGTCTCAGTAAATGGTACATTGTTTACAGTAAAGTTCCGCATAGCGCTATTCGCATAGTGTGATATTCTCACTAGGCGACAGAAAATTTAGTTAGAAGAATTCACACAACGCGATTCATAGCGCGAATATTTTTTGTTCGATCATGCTGAAGAAAATTTCATTTTCACGGGGACTAAGATAACCTGAAATTTATCGATGAATTGAAAATACCGTTTTGCCGCCAATGATAGCCCAACGTAAGCGTATACGAAAAAGCCAGTGCATTAAATTGCACTTTCTGTTGTACAAATGAAATTTAGAAAAATATATTTCTAAGCTCAAATAACGCATGTACTCGTTGAGTCTTTACCATTTGCCTGAAATACTATTTGAAGTAAGCATTCAATGGTGACTTTTTTAGAATACTATTTTACATTAACGTCTGTGGTTATGATTGAGCTAGCGGCATTATAATTGGAATCAAGAAGCAAAGAGTAACGAGAGGGATTAATAGGCGAACGACGTCGGCGAATGACGTCATACAGACGAGTCAAATTTTTTGAGGGTCGGTCCTGGCCTTCGTTGTTTGGGGCTCTTAATTATACCCAAAAATAAAAGCAGTGTTATTTTCTTGACGAGAGAGCACCATTAGTAACAGTTATTGCTCAAACTTTCTGTATCTGACAACCATTTACTGGCTGAATGCCAGTAAGACCAAGTCTATGATTGTCAGTCGGTCTCGGACACCTTTACCGCAGCATCCACATCTGAAGATGGAGGATACTTTGCTTCTGGAGTCTAGCTCCTTGGAGATTCTCGGTGTTGTTGTCTTTGATAAAAAGCTTACCTTTGAGTCGCATATTAGGCGACTGGTGTCACGTGCTTCCAGTAAGATTGGGCGGCTGCGTAATGTGAATTCTGTGTTTGGTGACAGGGAGGTTAACCGCAGATGCTTTCGTGCTTTCTTGCTGCCTGTGTTGTCGTATTGCTCACCGGTCTGGGCTTCGGCTGCCGACAGTCACTTGCGCCTGCTGGACCGACTTGTTAGTTCGGCCAGCAGGCTGTGTGCCGAAAATGATCAGGTGAACCTGTCCCATAAAAGAGAGGTTGCTGGACTCTGTATGTTTTATAAGGTTTACAACAATGAAAGACATTGGTTGTATTCATCTGTCCTTGCCCTCAAGGTCTCAAGGAGGATTACACGTGTTGCGGTTGATGCGCACTCTTTCACTTTGGAGACTGTTAGATGCAGAACTCGTCAGTTCAGTAGGTGCTTTGTGCCCTGGTCTGTTGGGGTTTGGAATTCATTGCCGTCATTGGCTTTCTGACGTGTTGGCCTGCAGGCGTTTAAGTCAGCAGTTAATGGTTTTTGTTGGATTTTCTTAAGCAGCGTTTCGAGCTTCCCAGTGTTGCAAATTGCTTGATTTGGGTTGTACTACCTGTCCGTGGCGGGCCGGGAGTTAAGTTTTTAATAATAATTATCTGTATGGGTGCAGCTCAAGTAGCTGGCCAGTGAGGAGCGCGAGACTGAATTAAGTAGAAAAAAATGCGGTAATGTGTTCGATTATGTTTTTTCAACAGCACTGTAAACGGAATATGACTTGTAAATAAGGCTTCACTTCGAAGAAGAAGATAAATCAGGGTGCCATACCGGCCCAGTTTTTGCCTCAGGTGCTTTGAAAGTTTCTCTGTCTGCCTTCAATGCAATTTTCTATTGATAATTGTTTTTGTTCAATTGGTATACGTTCCCTTCATTTGTTCATGCGCCTTAAAGATAAAATTTGCAATTTTCCGGCGAAATTAATCGAAATACTCATAGGCTAATCAGCCGTATTGTTAGTTGGGGTGACATCATTGATGACGTCACAATTCTGTGTTTCCCTTGAGTCCTCCTGTAACCTACGCCCTTTGCTCTCTGATTAAAACTATTGCTGGGTGAATACAGTGCAAAGGCTGTTATTTGATGGAATCCTCATCATATCTGTTTCTGCATATATTAGAGTTTTATACACCCTTAGGATGGATTTTAGCGCAAGAAAAGAAAAGCAAACGTCAAGGAAAAGAAATAAAGTGAATATCGATTTAGAAACGCAAATGTTTGAGAAACATGAAGATGGTGCCACGAATATGAACACTGCAAGATAATTTAAGCTAACAGAATATGCTTTAAGAACAATTCTGAAAAAGTAGAAAATAAAAGGCACAGCAGCGTTCATTATTCATCATTTCACCATAATAAGAGGCTTTTAATTGTTTTATTATCAGCTAATCTAATACTAAGAATAACCGTCGTGTGTTTATATATAAATATATATATATATATGTTTGGTGTCACGCTCTTAACGAAATAGATAGGCGGAATTTAGCCCAGGTTGGAGTCTCTGGTTGTCCTCTCAAGCTCCATTGGAAGTGATAGGCAGAAAATAGGCCGGGTTGCAGAAGATGGCAAACGAATCTTAAGCAGGGACAGTTGAAATTCCAGCAATGAAGACATCGCAGGCGTAGTCTGATTTGTTAGAGTATTAGCTTCTCCATACATCGAATCGACGACAAAGTATAGGGCGACCTTATCTGAATGCACTTCTTGCATTGCCGAAATTGAAATCGTAGCACTGAAGATATCTGAAGCTTCCGTTGGCACTCTCATGCTTCTTGATTCGTAGTTTCTTCCCACAGATGATTTCGGTGCATGAGTTATTCTTCCCAATGAAACCGACGAAACATAAATTTTCACGGGCAGTAGACACTTATTTCTTCTGCTTACTGATTTCCTCTGACGAAGCAGTTTTCTCTTCATAGGCCAAAATTTGACCACCTCAAATGAAACAGATATTTGAGGTGGAAAGACGGTATCAACGGTATCTTTGCTACGGAGCGAACACATTGTATATAAGCTGCCATTTTGTTTAAGTTTGTTGGAGTGTTTTGCTCAAGATGTTACTTCTGCCTGTCTATATAAAAGACCTAAGGATGACAGCACGACAAAGGATCAATGAAGAAAATAAGAAGCAAATAAGAGAAGAGGAGATTCCGCACCGGCCTAGAGGCATTAGGCAAACGTAAAGGTTATTGCGTGAATTTTTCACGCACGGGTCCACTAGTAGTAAAATAATATTGTTATTGTATACAACTCAATGTATACTCTTGTTCAATAAATATGCATATTTTGTTAAAGGTTATTTTCGGTCACCCCAATAACTCGGTTTCTTTGTCTCTGTAATTTCTGACCCACGTTTTCTATGAAATTCAGGGAAGTCTATAAAGGTAACTTAAGCCCGCGTTGTGCGGGTCACCGTATAGCGCGTCCAAAAAGACGCGTCATATGGGACTTTACTGGACACTGATTTACGTGTGTTTGGTAGGTCCCAAAGTCGCTCCCTAAACTCGACATCAGCGAAGTTCCTAAAAGTTTACACAAATATTTCTGTGCAATCGTATTTTTCACAATTTCAAGTCTAGAGAAAGGTTTTGGGGACATGCTTATGTATAAGCCAAGTGCTACCTAAAAAGGCCAAAGCATTCCATAGCCAGTGTAGTTTGACACTCGGACTTAGAAAAGAATCCTGCTAAGGGCCGACCCAACACGCCTATAGTTTCACTGCTTTTCTCGAGCACTGTGAGTGTGTAGATAGCTTTTCAGTCCCACCTTTTGTGCATGTTGAGGTTGAATGGTTGAGACTTTTGCACACTACAACAGTGTTCAAATTTGAAGATGCTAAATACAAATCTTTCTAATTCAAAATATTAGGTCGACTATTCAAATAAATCTTGACATTTCGGGAATGTCTCTCATCATCAGAAGTAAAAATTTCTAATATAATCTATCAAATTAAAACAATTTTCTTTATTTCCAAAATGTAGGGAGCTGAAATGTTGATCGGGTAAGGTCTAAAATGCAACGGAATGGAGCGAGCTTGGAGGGTCCCGATGTCGACGTCTGTACAGTCGGAGGACGTTGGGTGTGTATGTGTAGAGGTACAGCCGAGGTCATTATGTTGAGAGTTGAGACTAGGTTTTGCTCTATGGATGTAGAGTGATTCTAGTGTGGTCAGTTCGAGTGGGGTAGAAAAGTCTATGATTGAGAAATCTGTCGTGGTGATAGGATGATTATTTTGTTCAGCATGGAGACGGAGAACAGAATGAGCATTTTTTCCTAGGGGTAGACCTGTCCTACTGGACACGCCTAAATGTTGATCGATACGAGCTTTGAAATGCTGTCCAGTGCTACCTATGTACAAAGCATTGCAGCTTCTGCATTGGTATTTGTAGATAACACTAGACAGGAGAGGTGCAGGAGGCTTGTCTTTGAATTTAAAATAAGACCCAATGGTGAAGGAGTTTTTGTATGAAAATTTGAAGTTAATGTGAGGGTAAGCTTCAGAGAGGAAAGTTTTGAGAGTGTTAATCGCGTTGAAAGAATCTTTGTTGTAGTAGGGGAGCGAATGAAGAAAGTCTTATTTACTGACAGAAGCTTTAGTAATGCCTGGATCGAATAGTTTATCAAGGAACAGTTTGCAGTAGTGGTGCAGAAGATAGTGTGGATAACCGTTATTTTTGAAAAATGATCTAAGAAAGTCTATTTCAATTGAAAATGCGAGGTAGGAAGAAGACAAATGGTATGCCCGATATAGTAAAGTTTTTATTGCATTGATTTCGAATTGATCATAGCAGTGACTGAAGAAACTTGTCCCGAGATCTGAGAATGTGGGTTTTCTGTAAATACTAGTGGTCAATGTTGAATATTGATTAGTTATTAAGACATCTAGAAAAGCTAAAGAATTGTTAGATTGGTTTTCCGCGGTGAATTTAATATTTGAATGTTTACTATTCAAATGCTGCAAAAAATGCAAAAAAGCGTGCGAATCAGTTTGATTTTTGAATATGAAAAAGGTATCATCTACGAAACGTTTATTGTGGATCGGTTTGAAGTTGTTTGGGTAATCGTTCAGTCAAAGGGCTTCATGATGACATAAATAGATATTTGCCAACGTAGGTCCGAGCGGGCTGCCCATGGAAACTCCCTCCACCTGTTTGTACCGTCTGTTGTTAAAAATAAAAAAGAATCTTTAATGGCAAGACAGAGAAAGGTTCTAAAGGTAGGTTGATCCATGTTGTGGAATAAGACTGTAGTATCAAAAATTTTGTTACAAATAATATTTATTGTTTCGTCTACGGGGATGTTGGTGAAGAGAGAAAGGATATCGAAACTGGAAAGGTATACCCCTAGGAAAACCTGCTCATTCTGCTCCCCGTCTCCATGCTGAACAAAATAATCATCCTATCAGCACGACAGATTTCTCAATCATAGACTTTTCTACCCCACTCGAACTCACCACACTGGCATCACTCTACATCCATAGAGCAAAACCTAGTCTCAACATAATGACCTCTGCTGTACCTCTACACACGGTTCATGCCTGACCCATCGTCCTCCGACTGTACAGACGTCGACATCGGGACCCTCCAAGCACGCTCCATTCAGTTGCATTTTAGACCTTATCCGATCAACATTTCACCTCCCTACATTTTGGAAATAAAGAGAATTGTTTTCATTTGATAGATTATATTAGAAACTTTTACTTCTGAAGATGGGAGACATTCCCGAAACGTCAAGTTTTATTTGAATAGTCGACCTGATATTTTTAATTTGAATAATTTTCTGAGCATAGTCTCTTTCTTTTACAAATCTTTCTTATATACTGTAAACAGTGTTGAAATTATTGTATTTATATCACTCTTTCACTGAAATACCATCTTCTACGATGGAAAAATTGAGGAAAACTTATTTTGAAATACTGAACTAATCTAAATGACTCTAAAAATTGAAGATTTTAAATATAAATCTCCTTTTATAATTTTTTGCCGCAATATTAGTTCACGCCATTTTTAAGCACTTTACGAGGTAAATTAATTGAGAACAACAACTTAGTTAAGGCAATGGCAACGGCAATAGTCTTAGCTGTGACCTCATTACTGCTGAGCCACTGCCAGGCGGCGCACCAAAATCAAACCTGGGCCTCCGCCACTGTAGACGAGGCACAGATGGAAGTGAGCATCACCCGCCGCGAGATCTTCCCTGCATCGTCAGAGACGATGTGCCTGGCCGTAGCCACGAGCTCCGACTGGGCCCTGATGGCCTGCTACTCGGAGCAGAGAACAGGCAGCGAGTGTCACCTCTGGAGCGGCGCGGACGTCGCAAAGGGAGGCGGGCAACAGAGCGGCACCGTCGGCAGCACGCCTTGCAAGATACGGAAGGATTTCTCAGGTGGGTGGCGCTTTAATATTTTTCAAGAAGCGAAGCTTTGCCACAGACGAGGCCCCACCTTCCTGTGAACTGACGCCAAGGCCGCCGATAGAGGGGCGGCCGGGATGCGAATTTTTTTCGTGAACCTTTCAGAAAGTACAGTCTTCAGGCAGCCAATGGCGTGGCAGGTCACAGGCCACAGTGGGAGGGGCGAAGGATGCTGGTTTGTGATAGTGTTGCACTCAGCAGCGTACCTTGAAAAATCTATGTAAATTCACAATATACGTGCCGTGAATTTCTTCTCATAATTAATAGGCATCAATTAAGGTGTGTGATTTACTTGAACTTCATTCAGATGCGAGCAGCAGGTGAAATTTACTTGTGTGTTATTAGTTTATATCGGGTCTTCGTGCACTATATATGTACATATTACAGGGAGTAAACATCACCAAACATCGCGAGCAATGCCTAGCCAATACGAAAATTGAAGCAGTCTATAGTCTTTACTAATTAAAGGATAGACACAGTGCGCGTACGCATCATGTACACACAGGCCAATGTATAATATACGGGTGCACTTTGTACACGTTCAACTACGTTCAAGTACATATACCTTCATTGGTGTCCATTGATAATAAATCAGAGCATATCAATAAGGTATGTTAGTCCCGTTTGATTTGGGCAAAGCACATTAAGTTCGTGACTCAATCGAACACGCTTCAAGTCAAGTTGCAGGGCGCGCGTTTTACATCGAATCAATCAATTATTTATACTGTATATTGTACATCGGAGTAGTGCGAGTACAATGTTAGTGCATCGTCAAGGCTATGAGAACATATAGAACGCTTTTTGCGATTCTTTCTGAACGTAGAGTTCTTCAGTATTTTTTTATAACCTAATTCTTCTTAGGAGTAATGTGCCACCAATTCCCAATCTCTACTGATCAGTGTCTTGTGTCTACATACAATGTGTGTCTATTTTACAGCCAATAAGCAGAACAGAGTAATGCTTAGGCAATAAGTGAGATGAATCAGCCGTTTCAGAAAAGGGTTGATTTAAGTTAGATATGTTTAGATTAGATAGGGTAGGTTATGTTTTGGTAATTAGGGTTCAGCAACGATTGCGTTGGCCTATGTTAGATTAGGTACTGCTAGGCTGAGTTATGTCAAGTTGGGAAGTAGACGCCTGGCCAGTCTGGGCGGGGTATCTAGAGCAGGGGGAGAGGTGGCAGTAAATTGCTTGCAGAAGCCCCTGGCTATGTCGCCGTTGTGGGTGAACGTGTGAGTTCCAAAAG
>LQNS02278138.1:2911836-2922833 GCA_001587735.2 Parhyale hawaiensis
CTGTAGAAAGTGGGCTCCACGGTGGATTGTGGGGCCAACAGTAGAACGTAGGTCCTGTAGAGTGCAGACTCCACAGTATTGCAGGGTCCACAGTAGATCGTACGTCCATCGTAGATGTTGTTCTTCAACAACCTTTAAGCCCGAAACGCTGCTAAAGAAAATCCAGTAAAAAGCTATTAACAGCTGACTTAAACTCCTGCAGGCCAACAGGACCGAAAGCCGATGCCGGCAATGAATTCCAAATCCCAACAGACCACGGCTTGAAGCACCGACTGAGCTAACTAGTTTGGAATTTAACATTCTCTAACGTGAAAGAGTGCGCGTCAACCGCAGCACGCGTAATGCTCCTAAAGATCTTGAGGGCAGGGACAGAAGAATACAATCAATATCCCTCCCTCCCTTGTAGTAGAGCTTTAAAACATACGAAGTCGGGCCACCCCTCTCCTAAGAGACATATTCACCAGATCATTTTCTGCGCACAGCCTGCTGGCTGGACTAACAAGTCGGTCAAACACACGCAAGTAACTGACAGCAGATGAAGCCCAGCCCGGTGAGCAATACTCCAACACAGGCAGGAAAAAATGCATAAAAGCTTCTGCGAACAACCGCACGGTCACCAAACACTGAATTCACCTTACGCAGGAGCCCAGTCTCACTGGAAGCACGTGACATCAATCGCGTAATATACGGCTCAAAAGTAAACTTCTCATCGAAAACAACACCGAAAATCACCCAGGAACTACACTCCTGAAGCAAAGTGTCATCTATCTTCAGATATGGATGCTGCGGTAAAAGTGCCTGTGACCGATTGGCAATCATAGACTTAGTCTTACTGGAATTCAGCTTTATACTCCAGTCCAAATGCCATGCAGTAATGCCCGATAGGTCCCTATTCAGAGACTGGGGAACAGCATAACGCATGCGGGGTCAGGTATCACTGCTATTAAAGTGGAATCATCTGCAAAGTTGATCATCGTGTTTTCTAGCGAAGAGAGCATGACACTTGTAAGCAGAACGAACAGCATCGGGCAGAGTACCCTACCCTAAGGGACGCCAGACTCCACCGCAACTGAAGCACTCAAAAAATCCTCAACAGACATACTCTTGCGTTCACTCAGAAACAAAATCACAAATGATTGACAGAACCAAAACACCCACACAAAACGACTCCAGCTTGTACAATAGCCCCCTGCGGTTGACCATGACAAACGCCGGGCTAAAATCTAACTGTACAAGGCGTGCCTCAGACCCGTAACCCAGCGCAGACTGTAAACGGTACGACACCGACAACAACGCGTCACATTAGCCCAAACCAGTTCTGTTCGCAAACTGACCAGAAGGCAGCGAACCCGTTGCCTCAGCAAAACGAGAAACTTACAATCGACTAATTTCTTGAACACCTTCGACAAAATGGACGTCAGAGTAATGGGTCGGTAGTTGAACATGGGGCGACGCCGGATCCTTGGGAATGAGACCAATATTCTCAGTACGCCAAAAACAGGAAAATTGCCTAACCGTAAAAGGCTCTTGAACATCACTCCAAGCTGAGGGGCGAGAACGCTAGCTCCTTATAAAACAGAGGAAACGTGCCCTTCGGGACCACACCAGACCCTCCAGCTGCACCTTGATAACACCAGATCTGAACGCTGAAGAGGTTAAACGAGGTACAGGATGCTCTCCATGAGGCAGTGACAACACATCTCTGCTCTGCTTCCAGTCAAAGTGAGTCGACAACAGCTCCGCCCTAGCCAAGGGATTATCATTGATATCTCCACCGGGATCAGCAAGGGACGGCAACAAATGTTCTACACCAAAAACTGAAACCTGTGGCTCACTCTACCAACGATGTGGTTGATCAATAGTCAACAGAGATTCCTGGAACGCTGCCTCTGATGATTCTCGGCCCTCTCATACACACGCTTAGCTCGGTCCTACGATTTATATAGGTCTGCCACAACATGCAGTCCCGCGAACGCCGCCAAGCCCGCTAAGCCGCGAAAGCTAACCGTCATTGGTCGTCAAACGACGGTTTGTCATCAAAAGAATAGTCCTCTTCGGAACAAACTTTTCCAAAACAGGCACAGTCAAGTCGTTAAGCTCAGAGATATTTAGGATCCACCCTGCGAATAATCTGGCGCCAAGGTAACGGCCCTTACTGCTCCAGAAGGGTGATAATGTGAATAACTTGCATTTGTCTAGCATGCCGAATGATCAAATATGAACTGAATTGATATCTTTAATTATGATAATCTGCAGATCTGAATTTCTCAAAATGTAAACGTGAATCCCAAAGCGGTTAAATATGACATCAATAGTAGATACAAGACAAATTGATATAAATAATATTATTGGAAAGATAATAGACTATTTCTAAACTTAAAAAAAAAAAGACGAAAATGCGATGATTATACGAAGTCAATGATACCGATTGTGATCTTAGGAAGAATGAAATTTATTTGATGTGTATGTTACACATATTTATTATTGTTTAGTTAGTCATCTTCATGCCATAGCAATGTATTTTTCTTCTTATATACTTATCGTTGTGACGCTGCGATCGTTTATTCGAATTATTCAAGTATGGATAATCTATTATATGATTAGAAAATTAGTGCGTATTATTATGATATTCATGTGGAAATTTTTGTTATTTTTATTCATATGATATTTTTTATATGTCATTATGTCTTTATACTCCCATGATTCATGCGTTCTACAAGAAAAACTTTACAATTTATTCACTATATGTTTTTTTTATTTACTAATTCTTAATATTGACGTGAAGTGATTTAGTTTGATTTACAATATTATTTATTTTGCATTATTTTGCTGATTACTTGCGTTGAAATCTAGTGATACACAACACACCTTTCTTAGCTGATAGGAAGGCACTTCCATATTTACACCACTAAATTAAAACATTGCAACTACATATTTTTCCAAAACTACGTACGACTCATGCTACGCAAAATTTCAATGTAATTGAATAATACCTAATTTAACATCACCCGATTCAAGGTTCGTCAGTGACTTCACTGCACTGATCACTCAACCACCCAAACGTTACAAGCTGTTGTCTTTAGCACACTTCCTAGAGATTAGACACCAAGATTTCTACGTTGATGGACATAACCAAGACTGGTACTTCACACTAAGATACCATCGTTAAGACTTTATGTGTGCTATTGAATATCACCATCAAGAGTGTACCTGGTATTTATATCCTTCCGAATATACTAGCACTACTCCGAAGAAGACTTAAGGTGATCTACGAATCCTTCCTCGAGTATTCAACATATATAAAATCAAACATCTCTGCAACCATCTACAGGTACCGTCTTAAAGGCGATGGCACCGCTTACTTGTGATACTAGGAGCTATAGAAGCATCTCTCTCTGAGCGAGCATCTTATATTTATATTATCCGAAAAACATTCAACTTCTTAATTATAGCAGTTCGGGCAATAACCCAGCAAAGAACCGCTCAAGATGTGAGTGGTCTGTAGTGTCAATAGGAGAATGACCAAGTCATTAAGTCCGTTACATCAGTCATGACGAGGTCCAGACAATTACCAGCAATATGCTTGGACCCACGGACTAGCTGCACACAACTAGATAAGGTGCAAAAGTCCAATGCAGCCTCACCATGACCAACAGTCAGCGACCGATACAGATCCCAACCAGTCCCTGTGGTGTGCATTAACGTCTCCCACAAAAAAAAAAACAAATGCTGACTTAGGATCCGTACTCTGGATTGAGGCCATTGCCGTCAGCAAACAGTCCTATAGAGAATCAGTTGCAGGGCTCCGATATGACGAGTATAAATAAAAATTATTCAGACGGCCCCACAACTTTACAACCATCATCTCATGACCGGCGCATTGGTACACTGACTGCCGGTAAGCGCATAAACCACTCCGGACACAGACGGCCATTCCGCGAAATCCAGACCCCGATTCCCGTGGTCTGCGAAAGGGGACTCAATACCCTCCAAGGCAAGCTCCACGTCGTGCCTCCTACCCGTCACCAGATTCCCGGTATAGCACCCAGTCATCTACACTACGGGACACAAAGCAAGCACTCGAGGTTCGCAGGCAGTCCTCTAATACTGCAATAAAGGAAACGACACCCCCGAGTCCAGCCCAGTCCCGGGTTGCACTCCACATCCCCACAAAGAAATAGAAGAGAAATGAAAAACAGAAATGGACAGCAATAGACAGAAATATACTAAAGAGGAGAAAGAAAAAATCCCATAACAAATTATTAGCGGAGACAGAAGTAAGGTCCACTCGACATAGCTGCATACCGAGTAAGGTTTATATAACCTCCAGGTTCACCAGGTTATACGGGACGGCAGTCACGGTGGACATGTGGCTGCCTCCTCAACCTCCCATGGTCCTACCACTCACAGCACGGGATTAGCACAGTAGAGGAAATAAGAAAGTAAAAGAAAGAAGAGTATCGTTTGTGCCATCGAGAGGTAGGGAGAGGAATTGACTGTGTAATGCCGAGCACACGGCTATGACAACAGCATGTGATCTCTCTAGTTGCCGTAGGCTCCATGGAGCTCATGAGGGTTCCCACAACCCCAGCTTCTCCAGGCTCATGCGCCTGCCAAGCGGTAGCCGATGGCCAATGAGCACGGATACAAGTTCAGTCGCTTGGAATCGACCCTGCGTTGGTCGCCTCCTACGCCACGTGCAGGACGGAAGTGGAATTCTAAAGCCTCTACTAAAGGGCTTTCTCGCCAGCTTACCAACAAAATATGTATGCATAGAACAACATAACGGAAAGCAATGGCATTTATCTCAAAAAGGCTGAGGTTTTCATGACATTATATTTACAGTATATGTGTGTTCCCAGTCCTCAGATAATAATGTAAAATAAATGGTATAACATGAGGCTCCTCAGCTTACCGAACCAATGCATTAGTAGATGCGAGCAGGCAACTGTTCAGCCGTCGTGCGCTGGAGAGGCACAAGGAACAATTAATACCAAAGTCATCGTAATCATGTCACTCTCATCTGGATGTACAGTGGGGTGCGGCTTGCTTAAGCAAATCGTTTAATTAAAATGAAAAGTATGTTATTAAGTTTTACTACCGAAATTTTGATGTCAATAGTTTTAGCAAGGTTCTCTGTTCGCTATTAGTGATATACGTAGCAATATTCACTTCAACAATTCTGCTTTTGGGAAAATTAGGAAAAGCTGCGTTTTTAAGAGTTCGGCTTGATCACGAAAAGGTAAAAAATAGTGGTTTCTGCTGCTACAAGCGCTTTCATTCAACAAATATACAATCAAAATGAACAAAGATATCAATAAACTAGAAGGTAACGCAAACACAACTGGTAAAATGCTCTTCATTTCACCTCAGTCGTTAACATAGCCTAATCAATTTTTGAGGATCTTCAGAAGACGCTTACCAACAGATGAAGTCAGATTAAACACTTCACAAACCTTGATCGGCTCACAGGCACCCTGAATTGCTTTCCAAAGAGCATCAGCGTAAATGATCCGCTTAATGCTGGCCCTTAAATTTTGAATGGGGTTTAAATCGGGACTGTTAGGGGGGGGGGGGCAAACCATCAGATTGCGTTCGTTGAAGCCGTGATCTGAAAACCAACTCTTTGCATAACGGGACTTGTCCGTTGGTGCATTATCCTGCTGAAATGCTAAAGATTTTCTGTCCAACAAAGTTTGGTCTTCCAACCAGGGAACAAAGTATTCCATAAGAAGCTGACAGTACCCCTTGGAATCTATTTTTACCTCTTTTAGCACTCTAAACGGTCCAATAATCTTATTTCCTTTAATTCCAGCCCAGAACATTACCCTCCCACTATTTGCCGTCGGCGAATTCGGGTTCCTATAGGGCGCGCTTTCAATAACCAACAAGACGACCATCTGTCTGGTCCAACCAGCGTGGCCGGCATTCATCGTTGAAAACAACATTTATGAAATTCATATCAACATATTTTCCAGCTCTTTGAACACGCTTTTCCCTGTAAATTTTGCTCAGTGGCGGTTTTTAACCTTGTTCCTCGCTTTACCAATGCTCCTCAGCGTCCCACACCTCGAAGTTTTTCCCATTTGAAGTACTCCAGCCGCATCGAAAATTCTTCAGCTAGTAGAATGAGGTGTTCTAACCATTTCCCTTGCAAGCTGGTGCTTATCCATATCGGGAAGTTTCCTTAAATGAGCGCTTTCAGATACTTTCCTACAGGTCTTCCCATTTATTACATATGCTTTGATTGTTCGAACAACTCTATTCAGTTTTTTTTATATTTCGATGCTAATCATTCCCTTGCCAAGCATTGATGTGAAATTCAGTCAATCAGAATCAGTTAATTCAGTGGTTTCCCTATTTTTTGACACTTGTATAATCAAGCCGGACACAAAAAAACACCACTTTTTTAATTTTCCTAAAAACAGCATTACTCACTGAATAGGAAGAAAATGTGATTAAACCAGTTACATAAAAAATTAGGCAGTAAAACTTGAAAAACATAAGTTTTATTGCATAAATACGATTCGCATAATCAAGCCGCATCCAGTGTAGTAATTTAGAATTTAAACCACACAGCCGCCTGAAGCTATGCGTTTGTCTAGTTCAAACATTGAAAGGAAAATTTTAGATTCGAGAAGCCCTCTGAGGGCACATACCACGGATAAGCAGCTTAATGTTGATGAAAAATTCAAATTGGTCCTGAATTCATCCACGATTTCTTTTTAGCCATCAAAATTTGATGTTCTTGCTAATCTTCGTAATATTCCTCCAAGTTTCTGTGCATTTCTTGAAGCTCTATTCATAATTACTCCGCTAAAAAAGTAATATTTTTGTCGAAATTTTCCGTTTGTTTGTCTATATGTCTGTCTCTGTCTCTTTGTTCGTCTGTCACCAAGATAACTCGAAAGTTATGAACGAATTTTTACGATATTTGCAGAGACTGTAAGGCATGTTTGGAGTAACAGATGATTAACTTTTGGTGAAAATCATGTTTGTCTACATTTATTTTCTGAGTACTACGAACCAAAAAAGTTATTGATACATTTTATCACGAAGAGTAATCGTCCCATTCTTCATGATCGCTTTGCTCGCTTGTTAGTTATATATCACCGGTGAACGAGATGAGAAAAGAGATAATATTTTGGGTTGAAGATTGAAGTTGTTATAAATATATTTGTATATATCGGAATATTTTCAGAGCAGCCCTTTTTTTATACAGGTTTGGTTAAAAATAACGCCATATTTATGGTTAATGATGCGTTTATTAAGCCGTTCCAGTTGACGTATCATGTTGACAGAAGCTTGATCTTCAGTGAGATCGATGAGCTGTGCGATGTTGAGGTGTTGGTCCAAAGTTGTGCGATGCGTTTCGACCGTGTCGCTTGGTCATCTTCACTCAGTTGGCAGTTGAGGTGCTCGGCAGATATGAGGAGTGATGACATTGCACTGATGGCCAAGGATGAATTGGATCTTCAGGATTTGACAGATCATCTAGAGTGTGCGGCTAGGAAGGTGGGGCTCAGAATGAGTAGTGAGAAAACAAAGGTAATGTTTGTTAATAATATCAATCAAGACAGAGAAATTAAGCTGAGTGATGCGTCTTTGGAAGAAGTCACGAGGTTCACGTACTTGGGCAGTATAATAACACCAGGGGGAGGAACAAACAAGGACATAACCGCAAGATTGTGTAAAGCCATGGCAGTGTTCCAGAGGTTAACTAAAATATGGCCGCAGACGAGTATCAGCTCGGGGCTGAAATTAAAGCTGTATACGACACTAGCGATTCCTGTAGCCACATACGCCTCTGAGACCTGGAAAATGACTGAGAGGTTAGAAAGAAAATTGGATGTTTTCAACCGTAGGTGTCTCAGAAGAATACTTGGTATCAGATGACAAGACTACATTACAAATGAGACTTTAATGGAAAGGACGAACTCGCAGGATATGTCCAAGGTGGTCCAGCAAAGAAGACTCAGGTATGCTGGCCATATATTACGTCTTCCCGCTAGTAGACCGGCAAGGGCAGCAATGGAGTGGGTCCCGGAGGGGGGAAGGAGAAGAAGAGGTAGACCTCGAAACTCGTGGAGACGAACTTTTGCCCGGGACCTCAGATACATTGGAGTCAGGCCGGAAGACGCTGGAGATGTGGCGCTGGACAGAAGGCGGTGGAGATCTCTTGTTGCCCAGTGCGCCATGACGCGCAGGAGGACCTAACAAACAATTTCCACGGGTCCCCAGTGGGGGAAATAAATGTTCGTAAACCATGAAATTGCTTATTTAAAAAATCTAGCGAACGAAAAATACATATGTTGATGCAGTATTTGTATTTTTGCGTAAATAATAAGCACGGAACAACGAAACAAGTAAATTTCTATTTAATAGAACTTACATAATTTATATATTTTGGGTCGAAAGAAGTATTCGCAGAACATAAAAAAGCTATTTTAAAACAACATTTGATACTTTGTGGCTTAGCCTTTGATCAGTTCAACGGCAATTATGCTCTTTCTTTATTTTGTTTACCAAACCTTGACATATTTCCTGAGGGATTTAAGCCCATTTTTCCTGCAGATTTTTTTGAGTTCCGGAATGGACTTTGGCCTCCTCGCTTTAATGTTTAATTTCTGAAATCGTCACAAATTTTCATCAGATTCAAATGCGGAGACTAGTTTGGCCATTCTAGTTGCTGTATATGATTAGCGGTGAAACATTTCTTTGTGGTTCTCGCCGTAAGTTTTAGGTCGTTGCAATGCTGAAAACGAATTCTTGCGGTAGCCCGAATTTTTATACCGACGCATGCAAATTTTCCCTCAAATGTTATGATACATGTGAGCGTCCATTCTCCCTTCTGCAATATGAATGTTACCTGTTCCACATGATAAAAAGCGTCCCCAAATCATACCGTTACCACCACCAAATTTCACACTGGAATGGTGTTTCAGATGCGAATACCGTTCCGTGCTTCCTTCACACATGGTTCTATGAATTTAGTCCACTTACGTAACTCTGTTTTAGTCTCATCTGACCACAGCGCGTGTTTCCAGAAAGACTCAGGCTTGTCCTTGTGCTCACAGACGAATTTAAGACGAGGTTTCCTGTTTCGTTCCGACAACAGGGGAGTTTTACGAAGAGTTCGAGAACTAAAACAATTTTGGTGCAGCTCGTGGCTGCCACTAGCAAGTACTCCTGAAGCTCTTTTGCGAGTAGTCATGGGATTTTCGGACACTTTCCTGGCCATTTTTCTTGAAGCTCTAGGGGAAATCTTCCGCAGCCTGCCAGATCTAAGTTGGTTTTCGACGGTTTCCAAACTTTTGACAAACGATCCGATAGTGATAAACAGTACTTTGAGTGTCTGTGATATTTGCCTATAACTTTTCCAGGATTTCCATTCCTTAATAATCAACTCTTTCACAAAATTCGTAACCTCCTTGCTTTTTGCCATGGTTACAACTCTCTTCTGCGACGTCGTACGAAATAATGACCCCACAACTGTTCGTGGACTATAGTAGACTTCTAACGTAAAATCTAGAAGGTTCTGGAAAGTTCTTGAACAGTTAAAACGATCTTAAAATGAAAAATATTGATTTGTACGAATACATTTTCCATCCCCAGATATGTGAAATATGTATTATGTAATATATATAATTCAGTATAATTTTTTGTTTGGTATCATCTATCAATTGATAACACTTAGATACAAATACTGTAGAAATATATTGATTTTTGGCTTAATAGATTTTTTAAATAAATAAGTTCATGACGTATGAATAGTTATTTCCCCAACTGTATCAAAACGCTAGTACGCACGTCCGTACATACCTTGTTTGCCACGCTCTGCAGCAATAAATAGGAGGGAATTAGAGATCTAACTTTGGGAAGGTGACGTATCTATGATACGGTGGAGAAAAGCAATCTCCGGTGCCCTGAGCAAGATATTTTTGCCTCCGCTAAGGAAACCTCCTTGGCGGAGGCAAAAATACCTTGCTCAGGGCATCTGAGATTGCTTATCGTGTTTGTCTCTCTGTCTATCTGTTTGTCACCAAGATAACTCAAAAAGTTATGAACCGATTTGGACGAAATTTACAGGGATTGTTAGGTATGTTAGGAGAAATAGATTATTACCTTTTGGTGAAGATCCATTCATCCATTTGTTTGTTTGTTGGTGTATGGCGGAGGTATGCGCTCTCAGAGTGCTTTTGTTAATTATGTTAATGTGCCTAAACTTTTAAGTATAACGTGATCTTCTTTTGGACCCGAGAATCTGTAGATTGTATTGATCATGAGCAGAGTCCAAAAGAAGGTTGTAAGCTTCTCAACAGCGTAGACTACATTGGTCTCACAACCACTACTCTCAGCAGACGGCTAGCATCTCACTTATACAGTGGAGGACCGAAACTGCATATGAAAACCACCCACAATGACCAACACCCGGAATGTACTCGTTGACAACACAAGTGTACTACAGAAATTCCTGACCCATGGCCTACTATAAATACGGCCGTGCATGTTACATTCGCCTCTTAAAATTTAGAGTCCTGACCTGCTAGCTGCCAGTTCCGTTGCAGGAATGGTGTTCCGTGTCTTGGATACGGCTGGAGTATGCAGCATGTTCTGTATTTGTGATTAGAATTATAGTAGACAGCCCGTGACCCGCTGGGTCATCACGATCGTCTTCGCTTTCGCTAAAAAGGTGTTATTTAGCTGGGCGCAGACCACCCGCTATTCGGCCGTCCTCTTTTGCCCAACAAGGAGCGGCTCGTTCGGCTTACAATCAACAGATTCTTTGCTTCTTTAACGAATATTCAACACCCAGGTTGTAAGCAAAGTCAAATTATTATATGCTGCGTATTTCAGTTGCATTGCCCATGGAACCGGTGAATTGATCATGCCTGTTCTTGAGGAACAGCTCAGCTCAACTTCCGTATCACAGATATAATCGAATTAAGGAGCTAATCCATGGAAAGAATGCCACTGCCACCCCCCCCCCCCCCCCC
>LQNS02278138.1:2922858-2936129 GCA_001587735.2 Parhyale hawaiensis
CCCATACTTCGAATTTCTTCTCATGTAATAGTGAAGAAGATGTGTCAAACGAAACACAAATAAACAAGACACAAACAAGACCGGTTCGCAGACTTTTAGTGTAGTAGAGATAATGGTGAGCAAGTGCGTGACTTACGGATGTGAAACTGGAGCAAACCAGAAGGTTGACGAAAACGCAGGCTCAAGAGAAAAGCTGGCGAGCTTTCACTTTCCCATGAAGAAAGAAGATTTGCTGCAGAGGTGGGTGAGGTTTGTCAATCGTGACTGGAAACCAGCTCCTACATCAGTTCATTGTGAGAAGCATTTCGATGGAAACCTAATAACTCGAGGAAAGCGCTGTACTCTGAAATGGGATCTGAACCCTACTCCGACGGAACACAGTTCCCTTGCAATGAAAAGACCTTCGCCATTACCGGAAATGTCAACCACTCGCAGGCCACCGAAAATTCGGAATATTGAACCTGATCAAATCGCAGAATTCCTTGACAAGGACAATATACGCTCATTGTCGAATATTGATCCTCTTCAACACTGCCCATCAGCTTATCAGGGCGTAAAAAAGGATGAATCTGTAGCTATTTTACATGATGGACACCGATGACTTTGGATTTCCATTCGTGAGTAGATGCATCAACATTTACGGTGATCTGCACGTGAGCACGTACGACTCTAATGCAACGACCACAATATGCCGCTCCCCAAATGGTTCGTCTCTGACCATAATGCAAAACTAACCAGGTATTCAATGCTTGAAAATTTTCCTCAATACTTGGAGTCAGCAGCAGAAGTACATCCCTCAACGATCATTGACAAATTACGCAAATTTGAGTATTATAAAGGAAAATGTCGGCCGCCTTATTCAGTCACAGATATAAGAATACCCTCATGCAGAGCTATACTTCTGCTACTTCATACCGGCTGATGTTGAGAGAGGTGCAATCTTCTGAGAAAATCTTGAAATACCGTTCTTTATTGAGGGTCGGCTGTCATATCTCTGTCAAACTTTTCAATCAAATATGGATTCTTGAAAATCGTAAGCTGTGACTCGTCCCTGGTGTTCAATAAAACGTGCTTTAAGAGAGCCTATATTTCTAATCTACACGAATATTTATGTGTTTTTATGCTTCCTGTCGCGCTCTTTACGAAATTGGTAGGGGGAAAATAGGCAAGATTGCAGGATTTTTAATTAAGTTTCGCTTTCATGGATACCGATAGCCAGGTTGCAGTAGATGGCAGAAGTGGGATCCTTATACCTTTATGTGAATGCACTTTTTACTTGAAACAGTTCTTGTCATCGAAACCATAAAGATATTTGCAGCTTCTCTTAGCACGGCCATGGAGTGTGATTTTTAAAACTTTCTTCATCTATCGAAACATCCATTTGCTCTCAGTTCACGACGTATAAATTTAGTAGCCGATCAATGAAGCACAGACGAAGCCATGATATTTCACGAGGCAGTAGACACGATTATTTCTTTCAGGTTGTTGTCTCCCTTTGATGGAGAGTTTTCGTTTCAACAGAAAAGCTTAGACGTACTGAACATTTATCCTTCGTTAGCTAGGATACGTGAATTGGAATTAATTTAATGCAGTAATACTTTGCTGCTTGCCAATGTAAAAGTTTTTTTCGCATTTCTTCTAAAGGGGGGTCGATTGTGCTGCTTAAATGAGTTGAAAAAGAGAGCACTCTCTCTTGAAACAATTTTCGTTGGCCTTTGTGGCGTATCCTCCAGAAGCATGTTAGTAACAAAAATATAAAATTGAAAAAGTCGACACGAACTAATAATTAAAACTTGAAGTTTTGGGATACTTCTCCCATTTTCAAAAGCCTAATAAAATCTTTAATGGATACCTAACAAATAAAAAAATTTGTTAGGTATCCATTAAAGATTTTATTAGGCTTTTGAAAATGGGAGAAGTATCCCGAAATGTCAAGTTTTAATTATTAGTTCGTGTCGACTTTTTCAATTTTATAATTTACCAAAGGATAGTAATTTTAACAAAAATATGTTAAACTAGACACTCTGAGAGCGCATACCTCCACCAAGCATGGCAACGGTTACGGAAAATTCAAATTAGTTCCGAGACCATAATTGTCTTTGTTTCAACTGTAAAATCTAATCATTTTTTTTTTTTTTCAGTTATCTTGGTGAAAGACAAACAGAATAACAGACAAAGATACAGGCAGACATACCCAACGAAAACATAACCTCCTTGGCGAAGGTAATGAAGACTCTGTCACTACTGACCGCATGGGTACTCTAGTATTATAGATAGTTCAAACAAAAAAATTACTGTAAGGCCTCAGTTCCTACGTATCCTGGATATCAACAACAGAATCATCATGGTAGAAGTTTGGCTGCAGTAAGAACTCTAAAGGCATTTGCCTCTGCTGGTGGTGCAGTTTTAACTGTCATGAAGTACCTAATTCAGCTAAAAAAAG
Source organism: Parhyale hawaiensis (assembly GCA_001587735.2). Taxonomy (NCBI): domain Eukaryota; kingdom Metazoa; phylum Arthropoda; class Malacostraca; order Amphipoda; family Hyalidae; genus Parhyale; species Parhyale hawaiensis. The sequence goes on from LQNS02278138.1 coordinate 2,925,302, forward strand.
CACAAATGAAATAAATTATTCACGACAGCAACGAAAATTCCATCCGAGTTTGAACCTTTGCTGTACCATGGTCAAAAGATGGATGATAAATAGTACCTAGCCCTTTTCTAATCGAAACGGGCTTCGGAAAATGCAGCACCTCGAGCAAATATCAGAAACCACATTAGCAACAGTACCTAGCTGGTAATCAAACTTTCTGCTACCTCGCCTTGTTGTTCACTAGATAACTTACTCATATTTGTATCTTTAACATCTTGATGGAGAGACGGACCAAATAATCAACAAACAAAACGAGCATGCCACGGAAGAAGTATATAACTGGAGCGAATCTCAGCCATTTTTTATACAAGCTGCTGCCTTGTGGAATCGCTGTAGCCACCAACCCCAAATACCCCAGCTTCGGCTTCTAACCTGGCTGTATTAATGGTTGACAGCCAGTTCTCTGGTGTAATTAAGTGGTCTGTACCACATCAGCCATTTATTGAAGCACAAGATGGATCACTGCTCAAGACTCGGGAGCACATGCTCTCGAAAATGCATCGCTCAAGATGGGACTTGAATGTGAGACGGTCGTAATTTAGATACCGAGTGCCATATCTGTCGAGTTTACTAAAGGAATTAAATTCTAATTTCACGACCAGTGGACAATACTTACGACTAAGACAGTTGAAGAAAAGCATTAGCTTGATGTCGCTCCCCATCCACAGACGTCACCAGCAAGAAAGTACGAAAATTACACTAGCTGCCTTGAATGGGAATTAGCAGACGTACTCACTCTAGTACTTCTTTCCTTTAATTAGCAAGCTCCACCCAAAAACCGGACGTTTTTAAACGTTACAGGAGTGAATACATTGCACTGCCGAAGGGTAAATAATGGGACTTATCTTAGTGATATGTGAAATGAAAGCTCAAAGAAGCGGGTGCACTGCAGCTTCAAAGACTGAATCATAATCACGAGTACCAACACTTATGAGCTGTCGTTGTTATTATTGGTGGACTGCATGTATGGCACACGTTATTATAAAGTATTGATATCTGGTATTAGGAGGCTACATGCACTGCCAACAGCAGATGGCGTAAAGTTATAGGAAGCGTACAAGCTAACCAGATTGTTAAGTTCATGTCATGCAAGTTGCTGATAGTTCGAAGCCGCATCCCGTGCGTGGAGGTTCTGCGTCATGGGAGACACACAGGCAGGCCCAGGAAGCAAAGAGCGTAACGGGAGGACTCACGAGAAATTAGCATCAAAAAGTGACGTCATCATCGATAAATCTATGGCCGAGTAGCCTAGGAGTATTTTATCTAACTTCACCAGAAAGATCATCTTAAATTTCGAAATTAATCTCTAGCGTATAAATAAATCAAGAGAATATATGCTAATTTAGCAATTATCCATAGAAAACTGCAGTGCACGCTAGTGGAAACTTTCACAGCACTAGCGCAGAATTTGGTCCTTTTTGGCGACCTGATTTAACTTCTTTTTCTTAATTGAAGCCTTGTTTACACTTCATATTCAGTTCACAGTGCTCTTCACAGAACTTTTTATTCCTTACCAACAAATTAAAGCACCATTATAGCCAATTCTGTGCTCGAGAGAAACCTCAGTAACAGTTAACCTATTGCTAGAACTTCTGTACTTGACGATAACATTTTACAATATTTTGCAGCTCAAGAAGCTGGCCAGTCATTAGCGGGAGATCGAATGAAATAAATCGAAAAAATACGGTAATATGTTTAAGAAAACAACCTACAAAGGCCTGAGGTCCCACACTCAAATACTTCGACTCGTCGATGTGATGTAAATTTGCTACGTGCGGTCACAGCTAAGTTTCATTTTAGTCCTATTGAGTCCTCCCGTTACATTCTTTGCTTGCTGGGCAGGCCCAAAGAATTACGGCCCCGCCATACACACTGCCAAGAAATCGGAGTCACACGTCCTGTCGGCCAGGCAGAAGCCAGAGGAGGCTCGAGCGCGGGCACAAAGATCCCGTGTACTGGAAGGCTCGCCTTCTTTCCAGTCGCCCTGGCCCTCCGGTCCGGGACTCCTGCCACTGTGCAACCACTGCCACGAGCCCTCCACCTTCTGCACGCCCACCCAACGGTCCACACCTGGTCAGAGGCACCACCGTTGGGTATCAGAAATGGGATCCGGACTCAGGGATGGCTCGTAGCAAGATTAAGTAGAGTGCTGCATAGCTCTATTCCATGATAGTTTTACTTCTTGCATTTCATTTAAATATTTCCTACTTATCTATTACACAAAGTGAAAGCTGTATATCAGCATTTATTTTGCAATTCATTTTAAAAATTCTTTCCACCTTCCTAAAACTTGTACGACAGTCACATGTCAACTTCCTTAGCACAATGCGGGAATAAAACCTTGTAACCGCATAAAGTTTTACAAAGTTTTATTCCCGCATCGTGCTAAGGAAGTTGACATGTGACTGTCTTACAAGTTTTAGGAAGGTGGAAAGAATTTTTAAATTGAATTACAAAGTGAAAGCATGAAGAAAGGACTCAAGAAAAAACCTGAATTAATTCTAATGGATATTATTTAGTCAACGCCGGCCGCCACTGGCTCATCTCGTCTCTGAACTCGGTCAGGCTTAAGTTGCAGTGAGCTTCGCCTGATGGAGTAATAAGATACCCATTCACGAAATAATTTTTTGCCCCTCAACGTATTAAGCCATTGCCTATTGCTGAAGCATTCTAGTATTTCTCTAGGAAATCATTCGTTACATTGCGTGTCGTTGCTATCGTTTGTAATGTAGCAATAACTGGAAGGGGTATACCACGTTGTGTTAAAAATATTTTGCTGGCACTATAACACCTAGCGCCTTTCAAAAAGGGGCTTACAGACAATGTTGCATCTGTGAGAAATAAAATTTGGTCAAAGTATGCTTAATAACAAACCCTTTTTTAACTAAACTGTGTCACTTGAGGCAAGAGTTCGTTTCAAGATTTCATTTCTCCTTGAAACTGCACAGGTAGCAAGATACGTAGCGCAGTGTGATCCGCTTGAGAACACAGCCGTTTCAGACCCCCTCCGCTTAGGAAATGTTATTCGTCGGGATCAAAATTCTACCTTATCTGCTCATGACAGAGGTACACCGCCTTAAGCTCGCTGCCCACGAAGCAGCTTAAGTTGCCGCTAGCAGCGTAGAGGCAGCTCATCTAATCCGACTGCGCAGTCGTGGCCGTGACTTCATGTTACGTCCATGAACATCGAGCACGAACTCTTAAAATACCAGGGTCTGCGAATTTAAGGTGTTCATAGGAGCGATAGTTGAAAGTTCACAGTTGCCGCTTGCTAACTATAGCGGCAAAATTGCAGTAGGGGCTGAAATTTTTGACAATTTTTATAGCTAAATTTTGCGCAAGCTAAGCCGCGCCGCGGCTACGTAAACGGGTTAGCTGAGTTGGTTTGATGCTGCTAGCGCCACAGAAGCGGGTACGCGGGCACCGGACTTGAATCGTACAAAACATATCAGCTTTAGATGACGTGCATCAAATGCATTATATAGCTGTATGCAACATAAAAAAATATTGTTAAGTATCAAATATATGTATGTACAACAAGAGAAGCCTCCGAGAACAAAGACTTCCGCGATGCAACGCAATGCCATTGAAAAATTGCCATTAGTGTATAATCTATGATTAATTTTCGTTCATCAAAATTACTCCTAGCAACTTGTAAGTTTCATAAAGTTCTGCCGATAAATTTTTGATCTATATTCTTACAAACAGAAACAGATGAACGGATCAAACTCAAAATTTGACCCATTGTTCCTCATCAGATTCGTCACAGTTCTGGCAATTTTTTTCTTTTTTATTAAGATCCGTTTGTAATTTTTTTAGTTACGTGTCTGATATATGCACGAAACCACACGTAGACACATATACACAACCGGACAAACAGATCTTTACAAAAATTTGGTTATTTGCTCTTCGCAACATCCGCAATATTTTCTGTAAATTTTATAAAGATCCTTCAACATTTTTTTTTTAGTTTTGTTGCGAAGAAAAAACAAAAAAACAGGGTGATAAACACAAATAAAAACTTGAATTGATCTTCACCAAAAGCTAATCAACTGTTCCTCCAAGCATGCCATTCCCTGTGTGAAGGTTTTCCTCTTCCGTTGTGAAGAGCACAACAGCGGAGAGCTCCTTGAACTCTCATAACAGGAAATTATTTGAGTTAATTTCCGAGATATGCTGGTAAGACGTGCCCAGGCAGCGGACATTAAGGTTGGTATTTTAATCAAGTCTAGGCCCATACACACAGAGCTAAATATGCTTATGGACACACAACAATGTGTCTGAATATATTGCACAACATACAGGGAACGAAGAACTATGTAGTGTGGGCTCAACTTTACAGTTAGCAGCTAAGATTATTTTTTCTTAGTTTATTTATCGTTTGTATCCAAATCATAAACACGACACGAGTTCTACTCTTTACACGACGACATCAAAGAACATAGGCAGTTCCAAAGGTGTCGTGTATTTTTCTGTGGAATATTGAAATAAAAAAATATTTGTAATGTATTTCAAGTTTTGTAATAGGTACATAAAAATGAGGTATGCACGTATTTGATTACGTAACCATAACTATACCTCTATGGTTCTCTGGTACGCTCTAATTTAATATAGAATAAGTTTACTTCATATTTATATGACATAAGTAAAACTGTACTTTCTACTGCCTAAGCCTGTCCTATTTTAAGAAATTATTCAAATCTATTTTGTCTCGAACTTAATCATTAAACATATACCACTTTAGTCTTTGCATTAAGGTATGGGGAGGTGTCGCGCCATCCTCCATAGATTGCGGTTTTAATGAATAAGATACTGCATGCAATTTTGAGAGTACAAACTGTTGACCACGTACCTGATGTGCATGTAACTCAATTGTACAAATCATTATAACTGCTACAAATTGATGAAATCTATAGATATTTTTTACGCAAACTTGCTCATTAGTTTTTATTTGATGACAAACTCTGGTATGATAGATATCTTTTGTCTCCGTGACCTCCGCACCACTATGCAATGAGAAGAATGAAATTTAACCTACCTGTCGTGAGACTAAATGTAGAAAAACAAGGCACCATATATCAATTAGTGAAGTTGATAAATGAGACAACTGATGAATTACTGAGGCCGATGACGGCCTACAAACTGAAAAAGGCATATAAAATTGCAGTTCTAAACCGTAAATAAGTTCACATTAGCTTCCATTGTATGTTAGTTGAAACTTTAAAGGTTAGGATAATTTGTGTGTAATATATCCTTTCTTTTTCTGTTGATAGCTGTAACTGACTTTTTGTAATCGTTTTAGGTCTTGGAAGCACAGCAGCTTGAGCGACCATTTTCTCCATTTGTGTTTATATGCTGACTGTTATGACGTTTTATATGTGCCATTTGAAAAATAAATTTCTATGGAGTTTCGATGGAGTAAACATAGTAGTTCTTCAACTACATGTTTTTATCTAGTAGTGTTCCTCCAAACCCTTCGTCAAAAAAGTTTAGATCTATATTTGTGTGGATTTCTTAGCATTATTTGATAATTCAATGTATTAATTTGTTTGTTGCTATCACTGTTGATTCGGTTGATAAATCTGTCATTTCCCGACTCCGTCCTTTAGATTCACAACAAAGTTAATATTCGATGTAATAAAGCATTAATTGTTAAATTACAAAAGCCATAGAAGTTACACAAGCGTTGCTTCTGTATTGGAAATGTTTTTTTTTTTTCAGTATTCGTAGTGAAAGATTTTCCGTGGTGCATTTTAATGATACAAACGACGGCATGTACTGATCTGCCCACGAACTCCACCAGTTAAAACGTACAATCCGAAAACTGTCCCCTAAGCGTATTTCACTGTATTGTAAGGGTTGCTCTAAGCATGGTTAATTTGGGCTTATCTAGCCACCACAGTTGACTCTCAAGAGAGTGAAAGGAAAGGATGTCAAGAAACTGTGAGAACCGATACACAGAAGGCCATACACAGACGACGCTCCATAGGAAGAGCAAGCTTGGAAAGAATAAGACTCAAACTGCAAGATAAAGACGCATGTACCCTATGTAGTCCCCTGGCCAAGTTTCAAATAAACAAGCCCAATTGCTCAAATTCTGCAGCATATACTCTGCAGCCAGAGGGAAGAAAACCTTAATCACCAGTTCAGGATGTGCTACAAAATGTTTTTTTTTTTTTAACCACAGACAGCTGATCACTCACCATCAGGGTCGACACAATACAGTCTTCAAAGACATCATTACCTGGAGCAGCTGCCAGCAGATAGCGCTGCAAGGCCTGGAAGTCGTCGTGAGTGTCAGCCGAGTACAGGTCACCTCCAGCTTCTTGGCACACCTGGCGGGATCCTTCCCACGACAGCCTCTCAGTAGTGAGCAGCACACACCCTATTTCTGTGTCTTCGAACGCTTCAGGGCAAGCAAATGCTTCTGGAGCTAGAAAGAATGTAGTTTTATTGGTACAAAACTCGCACGCGATCGATATTTATTTTTCAAAATAGCGATAGCCAACTGTCGAAACAAGAAATACTTATGCTCCACTGGTGAGAAGCTAACCAGTAAATCTACCATTGACAGCCTCACGGACATGCAGAGCCTATTGGGGTTGGATTTAAAGAAACAGTTCAGCAACAGTAAAGTAATCAACTGAAACAATATCAACTGCACTTATTTTGCTAGAAACGGGCAAGCAATATCTTCCGGAGATGTCAGTTCTTTAGGAGATAATATGGAGTAGAACACACAACCAACTGCATGCAGTATTATCAAGTCTTTAAAATCAGTATCAAGTGGAACTAGAGAGAAATAAACTTCTGTTGTGATGTATCGACCCCCACTTTGGAAGAAACCAATGTTTAGCGGTGTAAATGCAGAACGTTGACTGTATGCAACGATGAGCACTCACATGCCTGGGATGTGGAGCACCTCCTCCACTCTGTGTTCGTAAGGTAACAATGCAAGCGTCTTTTGAAAAGGAGGGTCCTAGAGCAAGGATGCTGTATGGGAAATAGAACCGTAAATACTTTTTATTCACTGCTACTCACCCGTGTAGCCTTTCCGAAGGCGACATGTCGTTTGCCCTAACGTTTGGCTGATCGCAGCATTGGCCCGTACCGTCTCCTCCGCGTCCCATAGCTGGCACTGCTGTCGGGACTTGTCCTCGTCCATGCAGACCATCTGAGCCCACGGGACCGGCGTGGCCACTGCCAGACACCTCAGCCACGTGGGCACGGAGATGGTCAGCTTCTGACCGCCAAAAGGTGTCCATCCGTCCTCTATTGTGGCGGAGAGCCATAGCTGAGAGATGTTGGAGCCACGGGTGCTTGTCAGGAGCAGACTGGCCAGCAGTAACCAAAGCATAACTGTTTTCTCTATTGAATTAAAGAAAAAACCAATGTAATTAGAAATTATGCTTAATAATACTATTTTCTTTATTTCGATTATAGAGGGGAGCATATGTCCTATCGGGGGAAGTTTGAAATGTGAATGAACAAAGCTACTTGGAGGGGTCGGATGTCGGCGCCTTTACAGTCAGTGGAAGTTGGACTTATTGTGAACTGAGTGAAGCGGTACAGCCGATGTCATAATGCTGAGGCTGGGTCTTGTCCTATGGATGTAGAGGGGCTCTAATGTTGTGAGCTCGATTGGGTTAGAAAAGTCCATGACGTAGAGTCATTCTTGCCGAATGGATGGTTGTTTTGCTCATAATACCGGCGGGGAGCTGAATGAGAGGGTTTTGCAAGTGGTGAACCCAGTTCGAATAGGTATACCTAAATGTTGGTCAATACGGTCTTTGAAATGTTGTCCAGTGCTACCGATATTAGAGGCATTGCAGCCTTTGCATTAGAAACGGTAGAAAACACATGAAAAAAGTGTTGTGAGACGTTTGTCTTTAAATTTAAAATGGGACCCCATGGTAAATGCGGAATTGTGTGAGAATTTGAAGTTTATATGTGGGTAAGCTTCAGAGAGGAATGCCTTCCAAGTGTTTACCTTACTACCGGAGGGTCTGTTATAGTACGGAAGCGAGTGGTAGAGGCCTAATTTAAGGACAAAAGGTTTACTAATGTCCGGATCGAACAGATTGTCTAAGAACAATTTGCAGTAGTGGTCCAGCACATGGTGCAGATAACCGTTATTTATTAAAAATCCTCGAAAAAAGTCAACTTCATTTGAGACAAATGGTCTTCCGCAAATAGTACAGTTTTTATTCCATTGAATTTAAATTGACCGTAGCAATGACTGAAGAAAACTTTTCCCGAGACCTGAGAATAGCACTAGACAACATTTCAAAGCCCGTATTGACCAACATTTAGGTGTATCTACTCGAGCTGGTTTACCAGTTGCAAAACCCTCACATTCAACTCCCCGCCTACATGCTGAGCAAAACAACCATCCCTAAAGCAAGAATGACTTCTCCCTCATAGCCTTTTCTAACCCAATCGAGCTCCCGACATTAGAGCCACTCTACATCCATAGGACAAGACCCGGCCTCAACATTACGACCTACCTCGGCAGTACCGCTTCGTACAGTTCACAATTAGTCCCACATCCGCTGACTGTGGTGTACAGGTGCATACATCCGCTCCCTCCAAGTAGCTCTGTTCATTCACGTTTTAGACTTCTCCCCGACATGACCTATGCTTCCCTCTATGATTGAAATAGAAATAAAATGCTATTTTTATTCATAGCTGATAGGTTTAAACTATTTTTCTGTAAGCTGAATATGTAATTGAATTAAACTTTTTACTAAACCGAAAACTACTTAACATATATTTTATTCTTTCGTGTAGTGCGTGACCTGACACCCATTTTTATAGCTCAGTTGTATTAAAATAGAAAAGAAATTAGCGTCTCACCTTTCAATGTGTAAGACAGTGAGGCAAAGTAAAAAGAAAATATTTACTAGACATTGAAAGTAACTGCAAAATTTAAAAAGAAAATCTTAGAAACTAATCTAATGTTATTGAAGAACAATGCGGGTAGAAGGTACCTCCGAGACGTTAGATGTTAGATAAGAAGAACACTGGATGAAAGAAACCCGAATAAAGTGAATCCAGTGTTGGTGAGGTGAATGTATTCTGCTTAGGATCTTCAACCCCTGGTCTAAATTGAGATTTCTTAATCCATGGATTTTGAGAAAAGTCCAGAAATTCCCTGAATCCATAGAAATTTTGGAAGTTTCGTATTTTACACTTTATAAAGGTCTACGGACACACATACAGGCATGGATATCATGCTCCCTTTAAAACCGTTGAATACAACGGTACAAAAGGGAGCATGATATCCATGTTAAAAGTTCATATTTAGTGTCTCATAAGATATTAAACAATATAATAAACACTGTCGTATGTTTATTTGGTTTATATTTATATGTTTATATATCTGTATGTTTCGTGCCCCCCCCCCCCTCTCATCATCAGATAGATAAGCGAAAAATAGGCCAGGTGGCAGATTTTATAATTTGGTTGCGTTTTCACGGAGATCGATGACCAGATCGTAGAAGACGAATGTGGGATCCTTATTCCTTCATCTCAATGCACTTCTTGCTTGAAACAGTTCTTGGCATCGAATTATGAAACTATGTTGAGCTTCTCATAGCGCTGTTAGGGAATCTGATTTTTAACACTTTTTCCATATATCGAGGTATATTTTTGTTCCCGTCATTGAAAACTGATATTTAGAAAATAGGCCAGGTTGCAGATGATGGCAAACGCATATCTCAATGCAGTTCATTCTCTTCCAACGTTGAAGTGCACCCAATGCAGATACATACAGCTCCTTTAAGCATTCTGGTGAATCTTGATTCGTACTCCTTTCTGAGATTTCCTTCATCTAAATTTCAGCTGCCCTGAGCTTGCGCTGATGCTCTTATTGGCTACATAATCAACGAAGCAAGTGACATGATATTCTTCAGCGGTCAGAAAGCGAGAAAAGATGATGGAGATTTCTTGGCACCAAATATTTTTCTCCAATTTGGGTTCTTCTTTCAACAGAACTACAATTCACTTGAGGAAAAACTTCCAAGTTATTTGGCCCTGACAGTATCTTGGATACAGAGCTCAGTATTTATTAGGAGACAATATGGACTGTGGGCCAAAAAACGCATTGGTTTTCACAGGGGCCAGTGTTGCTAGCCCCACCTGTATTTGGAATGGAAGAATACCAATGAAAAATATATCCAAAAATCTCCAAAATCTTCTCATGTTAAAGTCCTGAATTCAGCATAGAATACGGAATTTCCACCTAATAGGTTACAGGCTAATGACGACGGGCCCCACCTAATACAGGACACGAGTCGCCACCCCCGTTTCAACATATCACAGAAAGATTTCTTGGCGCTGCCCAGCCTTAACATTGATAGGAAAATATGATCAATGAAGACGAATTATCACAAATTCGTACTGTCATTTTTCACAGCACGACATGATAATGGTGAGGTAAAATACTCTTATCTAATTTCTCACGAATCTCGTCACTAGATCACTAAATAGAGGGAAGTTCCGGGAAACGCCACTCGCGAAGAACGAAACATAGCGTTCTTTTTTTTTCCTTCTTTTTTTGCTAAAAAACTAACCTTGTGGCCTTACATACCCTCTCCAGATGACTATCTAATTGCGTTTGAACAGCAACATTGCCAGTAACTGAAGTTTCAGAACGAACTTCTGCGGTATTATGTATAAACTAGTGTCCCGAGCCGTCATTGTAAATGACGGCATATTGGGTTATTAATGACTGGTGCACGTGTGCGATAAATGACGGCAGTAAGTTAGCCCTTCAGGAAAACCCCCG
>LQNS02278138.1:2950763-2964919 GCA_001587735.2 Parhyale hawaiensis
GAAGAAAAGAAGAAAATTAAGAAGCAAATAAGAGAAGAGGAGATTCCGCACCGGCCTAGAGGCATTAGGCAAACGTATAGGTTATTGCGTGAATTTTTCACGCACGGGTCCACTAGTATATATATAAACACACGACGCTCATTCTTAGTATTAGATTTACCAATCTTTGTTTTCAGTTTATCTCTTGTTAAAATCTTTGCCTCATGCATTTTTTGTACGTCTCTATGACGATCTATTAAAGCTGATTTATTCATCTATTTATTTTAGCTATCTCCGCCAAAATAATAATTGTTTCTGTCCAAATAATTACCAGCTTGGAGATATGTGTTCACGTCTCCAGCCCCGAGAGACCTTTCTAGAGTCACACTTTCTGTTAGCAGTCCGTTATCGTACCAGAATCGGGACTGTAGCCGAATTGAGGCAAGAGTATGAGAAATATGTAGTCACGCCATCAACTACAAAAGAATTTACTGCAAGTCTGCAAACGACAACACAAGGTCAGACTATTGTGCTGCCTCTCAAGCTTCCGAGGCCACCTTAATCCATCTACTCTCTCTCCCGCTCCAACTACACAGTTTGACATCTCTAAGCTCCGCGTATCAGCGGCTCTTGATTGTGCTTGTGTGCATTCATGATCGTCTCTTTCGCAGGGATTCTTCCCTTTTCTCTACATCCTACTAACATAATATCAATAGCTCATAGAGGGCCGGAGCGTAAGTTCCTGTAGAGCACAATTTAATTGCACTATGTATTTGCTTCGTTAGACTAATAAGATAAACAGCAGGAGAGACGTACTTACTAATCTTAAGTGAAGGCCATGATCATTAAATTAACTGTCAGCCAATCTTCGTAAAAGCTATGGCAATTTCTGTATTATATTTGTCAATACGGATATTTCATGCGCCTGTTGGGGCTCCCAAAGCCCCGATTAACTGCTGCTATACTCGATCAAATTCACATACAGCAATAAAACAATTTGTACACCCTCCTATATTTGCTAGATTACTAATTTCTCTAACCCGGGTATTCGTACACTTGTCAGTTAGTTGTAGGGTTATTTAGCCCGTCAAAAGAAAAAAAATGCTCAATTTTAGAAGTATAGGTGGCGTGGTATAATTGCAATTAATAATTTTTAAAAAAATATGAAAATGAAATTATTCATCCACGTGGAAAATTTTGCAAATTGAAAGATGGACATAGTAGCATGGCGTGTGTATTACAATTATCTATATAATAATCTGCTTGAGGCTCCGTCCTTATGTCCATCTGTACCTCCATCCCTGCGTCTGTACGTTACGCTTTTCACTAAAGGTAGGAGAACTTCAACTGGCAGGAATATCTGATTTTCACTGGAACGAAGTTCAACCATAGCTATCATCTTTAGCGCTTCTTGAAAAATTTAAGTCACTTTCAAACCAAAGATAGGAAGACCACTTCAGTCGTATCTTATGTACCGTGTTTTATTTCTTTCACAACATATTATGTTCGCTTTGTTTGCGGTGCTGGACGTTCTTAATAGGGCCAGCCAGATACGTAGTTAGGAAACACTTCAGGAGAATAGCGCGGGCAGTATTGTACATATCAGCTCTAAAGTATTCCTTCAAACGAAAGTGTGAAGTCTAAAAAAATGCAATGACATCTTGAACACAGAGGGTTAGACTGCTCTGACTGGAGAAATTGACCGATTCAGTTTGTTGTAAAACTATCCCATCAAAGAGAGCAGGATAATAATCGGCTACTGACCCACGGGTCCCGTAGACGTGCAAAAGAAATCGAACACGCTGACAAGAAAATTGAAACGCATAAGATAGTGATCGGCTAAATTATCTGTAAACAGTGGAAAACAGAGCTTATAAAAGGCATGCATAAATATGGGAGAACAATGCAAGTAGTATCATTGTATGCAATATTCACAGATGAGAGAGGCTAGAGTCCGCTACACAGGGTGTGTTAAGGTAGACGGAGTTCATCAAGCGGACTTCAAATTCCACGGGGTAAGTGCAAATATAGGAGCACTACTAGCCGTGTAGTAGGAAAACATTAACTAACCGTGGAATTTCCACGGGTCCCGCTAGTAAAGTATGAAGCAGTCACGAGTCCCGCAATAGAATTTGTATCATCAAAAAGATTAGATTAGATAGGCGGCAGCAGACGAACCAATAGGCCCATTCCCAAAGAGACACCGGAACATACGCCCCAGCACTCTTTGAGCTATTGCCATTATGTTAGTAGGATATAGAGGACAGGAGAAAAAAGAGAGAGGAAAAAAGGGGGGCTGAAGAGTCCCTGCCCAAGAAACGATCTTGAATGCACGCAAGCACGTTCAAGAGCCGCTGACATGCGGAGCTGAGAGACATCAAACTGTGTAGTTGGAGCGGGAGAGAAAATGAGATGGATTAAGGTTTCCTCGGCGGAAGCTTTGGAAGTTAAGTGTTTGCAACTCCCGGAGGAGGAGTTCTTAGTTGAGGAGGATGTCTCTCCCAATATACGTCAAGACGATTTTTAAACGCGTTGACTGACTCCACACTAACAACATCGGAGGGGAGTCTATTCCAAATGCTGACTGTGAAATACGGAAGAAACTGCTGACTTAAGGTCGTTCTTCGAGCTTTATGCTTGAGTTTTTGACCGTTGTTTCGCAAGCGATCATTGAGGTCTCTTTCAAAGAGCCCCGTTGTAGGTACATCGTTGAAGCCGTTCAAATACTTGAATGTTTCTATTACTTGCCCCCTGAGACGTGTTTGCTCGAAAGAGATCAGACCAAGTTCTTTTAGGCAACATTCATACGACTTATTTCGCAATAGGTCGAAATACACCGATGAAAAATAGAAACGTTAAAAAATGAGAAAGTATTAATAATGTTATCTTAAGACGAAGAGAAACAAAGACTAGCGAAGGCGTGTAAACATAGAAAAGCAATTAGGAAAGCTCATCCGAAGAGTGAGATTGCTATGTTTGCTTTTATGCTGTCTCTATGTCTCTACCATGAAATGCAAGAGCGAAAGTTTTGCTGGTACAACATCTGCGAGATCCACCGGTGATATCACAGTGTCTAGATAGGTTGTGTAGGGGGACTTAGGATGGACTTGCTACGACTTGGCATACACGGGCTACGTTAAGCCCGCTGCGTACGAGTCAGAACGTGGAAGCACTTCATGTTCTTGGCGTAGATGTTTCTGTGCGCCTGATAACGGTTGAATGTATTAAGATATATCGATTCCTGATCGCTAATTAGGCATATACAATTGAAACTCAGTAAAAATTCAAAGAGAGAGTCGAAACTGTGCAAGTGGCCCTCGCTGTAGCGCAATGGCTGCCGTGGCTCGGAGTTTAAGTAGTTTTCTTAATACAATAATATTAGACAAGTTGGAGCTGCATACACAGGAGCGTAATGGGGAGGATAGGGAGGAACCTCCCCAAGTTTCGACTCTCGTGTACAGCAAACTTGAGGTTAGACGCAGTTTTTAAGGATTAAGGGACAGGCGCTATTTATGGGGTAGGTTGGGTTAGGTTAGGTTAAGAAGCTGCATTAGGTCGAACTAAATTGGATTATAATAGCGAAGATTAGGATTTCTGAGAATATTAACAAATCGTGGAATTTCCACGGGTTCTGCTAGTGAATAATATATCAAATAATAAATCTTGGATATGCAGGACCAATTGTGATCTAATTTTATAGGCTATCTAGAATGCCCCAGACCCTCGAGGTATACAAGCTACAGCAATCAACGATACTATTTGCATGTAAACAAATTTGTTCAGCCTTGCTGCGCACAGCTATTGCCTAACAAATAGAAAATTATCAGGCATATCTCTGCATTACGCGAAGCATAGAAGCTGTGATATTAATAACGAGAGTCAATATTGACACAAGAAGATTTTCTATTGATTATTTGCAGCTGTAGCTCCAACTTCTCGTCTCAGTGCTAGACTTGGACGCTCAGAAGGGCTGCACTTGACAAGGGTACCGGAGTATCATACTGAGAAGGTAATGTTGGGAAGGTATTGTAACGCCGCCATTATCTGGCAGCGATCAATCTGCCCTGGTATAGAATTTTTATCAATGTTCATAAAAATTTATTATTTTCTTGTTGGTAATTGTAGCTCACTGATATCTAACTGGGAAAACTTCTCAGTGACTACTGATAATGCTGTCATTTTCTATACAACGGAACAGTGCACTGCTGCCAAAAATCAGAAATGGATGCTGGTGTCTACAGGTACCGTCTGAGACGCAACGGCTAGCATAGCATTCGTCTTAACTTTATGAGTCAAACTATAGAAAACTTTAAATTTCGTCTATTGAAAATTGCTTTCGTAAACAAAACACACCTCACCCTAATGGCTAATTTAAACTGAAAGATTGTGTGTTTGTACAAACAAATAGCACTTCATTTGGTGACCTACATATAGGTTGCAAAGCACACATGGGTTAAGGTACCAAATCCGGGCATCGCTTAGGCTACGTTCTCAAAAAATTTTGAACGTCCCGCAGCCTATGTCCGTCCTGGTATTTGTTATCATTTTTACTTCTTAAAAGTCACTTTTCCCTCACCGTCAACCTGCTCCACCTTGGACAGAATACCAAATAAACTACCCGATTGTAATGAACTGGAAATATTGTCACAGTGATCCAAAAGGCGCGCCATTCATGCCTTTCTTTTTTATGAAATAGTATTTTTACCAAACTGGGAAAGAATGGTGGGAGAAAGTGTCCTTCAAATTTAATAAAAAAAATGGAAAACGTTTAATAGGGGGTCCTTAACCATATCAAAACTGAGGGCCGTTCATAACTAAAATAATTCAGCTTCTGGGCGACGCCGCGGAGCCCCCTAATTTTGATAGAGATGAGCTGCAAATATGATGTGTGTATGTCACTGGAGGGTACACCTTAATTAACAGTTCATTCGATTCTGGTGCCAAGCTCCGACTCTAGGAGATAATGATCTCGATTTTACCGGGAACTGTGAGCACGTGCTGCGCCATTGCATGAAATGACATTCTCGAGTCTTATTTCTTGCAGCAAGAGCTTGAGTGAACAGTGACCCTTGCATTGCTCGGTGTATCCTAGGTTGCGTCCTGAACTAAAGATGAAATGGGGAGTGGCATCTAACACTTATTTATATTATAGGTACAGACTTGGGAATAGTTTCTTTTCCGAAAGTTTTCTGGAGAAAGGTTTACGTCATGACGCCCTTACTCAATTTCTTTGGTCATCCTGCGCCCCATTCTCAATCCAGCCACCATCTCAATCCAGCGATTTATGTCATCTGAGAGCACCTCAAAGCATCAAATGAGCCTACAATAATCATTAGCTCCTCACCGAAAAAAACACAGTGTTTGAACAGGGAGAAAAAAATAGGAAAGTGTGTGTAATATTCTTATCTTGTAAGAGGCGACCAAAATTTTGATGCATCGCTGGAAGAGCGTGTAGTACACATTGTTGTAAGGATATTCTTGCTGGCCTAGGACAGAAATTTTTGCACTATATCTGTGTGTTACCTCATATTAGGCTCTTTTTTCAGTCAAACTGAGCACGAAATTCCTGCAAGAGTGTAATAGTCCGAGGGCTGAGTGGACTCACCTTGCACCCCTCCCCTATAACTGACGAAACCACATGTAAATGGTAGTATGTGACTTATGTATAATTTCACTTCTTTCGTGTTATCATTGAAAATTTAGGGATGGCTTTGAAGTTGGATGAATACCCCAAAATTGCTACAGCTTTTTTTTGGGTGGAGGAAACTTAAATTGATATAAGTATGGACTGGGTTGTCATAGGAAAGTGAATGACTTCTTATAATGTTCGTCATGAACCACTCTATGAGTCGAAATGAGATTTGTGCAAATTATGTTGATAGTTAGCTCAACAGAGGTGAAAAGGTCACTGATTTTTTTTTTCAAATTTGACATCTGAGTGTATAAATGCTCCCGGAAGCTCTGAAATTGGGAACAATTCAACTAGGAGCCTACAGTATGTTCCAAAGACATCCGCTTGCATATTTAGTCAGCTAATATGCAATTATATTCCAAACTACTGACTCTGTGGTTAACGAAAAAAGTAGAAATTTTAAATACACAGAAAATCCTGAACTTCAGCAGGTACTGAAGCTTCGACCTGGTGGTTTGAGTTTCAGGTATTGACCGTTAATCGGTAGCCTTTGAAACTTTCAGGAACTTACTGTTACTGAGTGCAGTTTTCAGCCAGCTCAATGTCATCGGGTGCTTCCAGCGCCTTCAGCACCATTCGGTGTAATAAAGCGAAAGCTTGTGCCGCGCATTTTGGACTAGTCAGGGCTCGAAGTCTTCACGCCCTTTCTATCGCACGGTCGAAGCCAACCCTGGCATGCGAGCTTTTAGCTGGTCTAGGTGTGCTGACTAGACAGCGATGGGCATGCAGGTCGTCCTTGGGGATAATTCCTTCTTCGAAGATGAGACAGTGTGGGGGAGGGTGCGCGTGTCGTAGAAATTTCCGTCAAATTAGCTCCATAGTGGTTGATGACCCGTGGTCGGCTGCTGCTGCTTCACATGCTCCTCTATAACCAGTCGGAAATAATGGTTGTGATTATAGTAGAACAACTACGATTATGGTCGTAATCTTGGCTGTTTATTCTCGATATATCTCCCGTATTCAACTATTTACGGGGTGCATTATGGTAGAGATGTGTCGCAACCTTCGACCATATTGCCAACCATAATTCCCGACCATAAATACACAATTACAACCATAAAGGTTTTAGCTGCACAACCATGATCTACCATAGTGAACCGTAAGAAACATCATTTACGACCAAAATCAACTGTGTTCAGCGAATGATACACCTATAGTCTACCAAGATCAACTTTTTCAACTGTTGACATATTATGCACTGGATGCCTGCTTTGTTTGGTAATGATTACCTGCTTTTCCAAAAAAAGGTAATTTATACGTGCGAGTTAGGCCAGCAGCTAAGAATATGAAAGGCTCTAAATTTCAGGACGATGCTTTAGAGCAGGAGCTTCTACCAGTCAGCGCAATTAACACCCGTTTATATACAACTTCTTCCGACTCTATGCTGGTATGCAGGCAGCAGCTATACGACACAGTTTAGAGGAAGTTACCAGTAGATGGAAGAATTTTGGCCGTACCCGTTGTCAGGGTACGTAAGGCCAAATTTATCATGAAACTTGGCATTGCTTCCCATAGAGATAATGGGAATAATTTGTTCATGAAACTTCACAGATATAAAACTGAAGAAACATAAAAATAGATGGCAATATTTGATCAAAGATTGCAGTACAGTTTACAAGGGATACAACAAATAAATAGAAATAATGGGTAACTACGCTAAACTGGTAAAACGCTTGTAAAATTTAGAAACGGTAGATAAAAAAAAAAGGAAAGGCTGCTAACGACCATATATACCTGACAATTTTTTGCAATTCATCAACAGAAAAGAAAAAATTGAAGTGGTGCACAATTTTTGCATTATAATGTGAATTTTTAGATGTCTCACATTCAAACTTTTAGTTGCACAATATTATTTTTGTCGATTATGCTGGGAATTCTAGATATATTATAATAGCAACCCATACAAATTCTTCCCAAATAATGGGAGAAATTATACTCATGATCGTACTTACGGAAATCCGTTGATAATGTACCTGGTTATGCTCTAGCATATGCTCTACCATATATAGTCTTCGAACATCCATGTACTACCCTCTACCATATATAGTCTTCATATCTCCATGTACTACAATCGACTTTCGTTTTCTGACCAACCCTAAACAACCAATATTGCCCCCACCAATATCGACCTAAATATACTAAAATGTTATATTTGATCGACATAGCTACCCTATTGTTTTATCATCCATAATCGATCTTAATCTCTCATACACCACTATATTCTACCATAGTCAGAACCATTATTTCCGACTGAGTAGGGCCAGTGGGCCTATATCCGCAGTTAAAACAAGCCATTGCGTTTATTTCCCAGGTGAGGGTGCGGTTAAGTTGACTTTACCTCTCTCTGCCTTTGCCGCTTAAACACTCCCTTTATATCATATTCCGTATTTAGATCCTTGGAGATTACTGTATTATATACTTCAGTTTCTCCTTAATATTTGATCAATTGCTTACCTTTCTAATATTTAATGCGTTGTTTTACGTATAGAGAAAATATTTTCGGCATAAGAGTAATTGAGTCATTCCTACCGTAATATAGGTTCAAAATCTTCATTGAAAATACTCGATATACATGCGATCTTGGATTCGATTAGAATAGATTCTACAAATGATATATTGCACTGAGAGATTATTATTTCATTTTTCAGTCATATTATCAATTGTAGTGGATAAATTTATAGTTTTATCTTTCCTGTACTATTAACCTCTGGCTTCTGAGATCAGAGGCGTATCCAGGATTTGCTCAAGCGGGAGCCACCAGGTTGGTGTGGGCCTCCTGCCTTGGCGGCTCCCCTCCGCACTTAAATGGGCTCCTATTCATTTTTTTGTAATTGTTTGTGATATTTAAACTGTTTTGTTTGCCCCAAAATTATTGTTCGGTGCACTTCCTACCGCCTAAAATGGTGAAGAAATGATTGCCCAAAATTTAGATGTTCCGTTACTTCTTGAAAAGAAAAAATCGTAATGTCTGTTTTGTCGTACGGCAGCATGAGTAGAAATTTAAAACACTTGATATATTACGCTGTTATTGCAAATATTAATTATGACCTTGACGGCTGACACATTCACGCTGAACTAAATTACTAAAGCTTTCGTCTATAACGATTGCTCTACGAGTTTTTTCTTTTACGGTTTGTTACCTTTTTTATGATTTCTTCTGGATCATTTCCTCATTGAGCTATAGTTCCGACGGGCGGTGCGGTTCTTGGACTTTATTCCTATAGGATGTTTTAAATTGTGCAGAGTGGGATTATATTAAGGAAACTGGAATTTTTTGCATGAAACAGTTTAGGTGCAGAATGCCTGTTAAACCTGAGAATGCCAAACCGGGTTGTCATTAAAAACCCCCCGATTACCTCCCCCTCCCTCTCCTAAAAAATGCTGGTATTGTAATTTCAATAGCAAATAGTATTAGATTACAGTAAATAATAGTTGAATAAAAAAGAATAACTTTTTGAACGTGAAATTTATCCTCAACCCTTGAATACTGAATCATATACTACATCTTTCTTTCCTCATTACTCTTCCCAAGTAAGTCTGAAACAAGTCTCCCTACACTTCCGGAAATGTACAGTATTTAGCAAAGGGATCGCAAAAATTAAGCACTTCCTAGCAACATAAGAATTTTATTCATCAGCAAGCCCAGCAACTGTCTGAACATATTATTGGTGAAAAACCAAAACAAATAGTTTTTAAATCAATATTCTGATTTATTACAATTCTGATAGCTAATGTTTCAACAATAATCGTTATGGCGCATACTGATGTGACAGTGCTTCTTTGTATAGTGAATTTTTCTTTCATCTTCATGATCTTCGTGCTATTTGCCTTTGCCGAGGAGGTTCTGTTCTGTCGGACTTGGTCTCTCTATATGTCAGTTTATTTGTCACCAAGACTCAAGAAGTTACGGACGGATTGTCATGTAATTCGTACAAATTGTTAAGAATGTTACGAAGAGTAACTGGCTAAGTTTTTATGTCTATTGGAACATAACCTAAAAAGTAACGGACAGATCTTTAAGAAGTTAACAGGAATTGTTAGAAATATTGAAAGCCACAAATGAACCGGTGAGTTCATTTGCGCACTTTACTATCTTTGTGTTAGTGAATGGAGCAGGAGCATGATATGGCTTCACATGGTACGGACGGATCTTCAAGAAAATTACAAGAACTGTTATTAATGTAAAGAGGCACAAATATCCAAACTTTGGTAACGATAAAATGTAACTCCTGGTTTCAATACCGATTTGAATATTCCACAAAATTACTTCGCTTGGCTAAGTGCTCTGGTTGTTCAAAGTCGTGATGTTGATTAGAACATACGAGTGGCCCATGCGGCCATACCGTCATAAAATGAAGGCAAAAAATAAATACTTCAGTAAAATCCCGGTTTCTTTCTGTTATCAATCCTTCACAAGATTCCTCAAAGGAAAATTCAACAATTTACCTGTAACTAAGTATATATATTTGACGTAGTACAGTCGCTGACTAGCGGTTACGTGCACTGTGGAGATAATTCACTGCTGGCTCTCTCTTTGGTCGCTAACTGCGGTCCCACAGAAGACACCCAGCATCGTGACTCCACACACGTGGGGTGATGAGCTGATCGTCACCTAGACGTGCTGCGAAGACCCACAAGTTAAAGTACGCAAGGTGGTACCACATTTACATTTACATACCCGTCCTTGCAGCCGAGTTCAGGTTCATATATAGAAGTTACATGCTCTCGCCAACTTTACCCGATTTTTCGATGCAGTATCATTGATAATGCGCCGCGCTCTTTAGTCCTCCAATTTCTTAAT
Source organism: Parhyale hawaiensis (assembly GCA_001587735.2). Classification (NCBI taxonomy): domain Eukaryota; kingdom Metazoa; phylum Arthropoda; class Malacostraca; order Amphipoda; family Hyalidae; genus Parhyale; species Parhyale hawaiensis. Next base: position 2,961,236 of record LQNS02278138.1, read on the forward strand.
ATCCTATTCCCGTAGAGCGTGGCAGGAAAGAGAGTAATATATATATGAATAAATAAACACATGATATAAATTATTATTTAGTACTGATTTTATTTGATCAGCTTTGAGCGCCCCTTAGGAAATACCAAATTTTAATTGGACCTTCAAATCTTGTCTCATCTTGTCTCCCAAACATCGAAGAAAGAATTTATATTGCATTCCGTTCAATCTTCATTGACGACGATTGCTGCTACAAGTAGTCATTTGTACTTCAGGTGGTTAGTACAATCTAGCAAACGAGAGCAGGTTAGTCCTTTTGTGAGCTAAAGAGGAAGTCTTAAACTAATACATACATATCTTGACTACGCCTGAAACATGAAGTTGAGATATCTGACTAGCGAAGTATTTCAGTGCCTTTTTAAAATTGAAAGCACAAACAAATAAATTTGTAACGATTTCATTTGTTTAAGTAATTAAGAGATGGTTACATGAATATCCAGCGATGTAATCTATGTAATAATAAGCTTGTTCCTACCTACCTACCTATGTCGCTGCGGTGTGAGTGTCACGCTTTCGGAAGGTGACGTATAACTCTCCTAAATATTATCCGATTGGACTGAGATTTTAACTGTGGACTTGGAACCGGAATGCGGACCCATTACTGTTTGTACAGCAATATCGGCTGGTAACTTTGGCCGTTTGGGCGATAGATTGATGTTGGAACTTTTAGAAAAAAATATACCTTACCTTATTTTTTTTTCTTCATTATTAGATAGGGGAAAACAGAACTTAGTCTTCTTGCGCCTTCTGGCAAAAAAAAAAGTTGGGTACCTAGGAATTTTTCCTTCAGTATTAGATAGGGGGAAAATAGCACTTATTCTGCTTGCCCCTTTTAGCAAAAAAAAAATAAGTTTGGTACCTTGGAATTTTTTCTTCTTCGCAATTTTATTTCTGACCGAATGCACAGTGTGTCTGTTGACGGCTTTTTGAGCGCCTCACTCACGATGGTGTCTGGCGTCACTCGGGCAGTGTGCTTGGCCCGCTATTGTTCGTTCTCTATACTAGAGACATGCTCTCTGCGCTTGAAAAAAAAGATGATCAACTATTCCGATGATTCCACTTTGATACCAGTGATACCTGCTCCTCGTCTGCGTGATGCTGTCGCTCAGTCTCTGAATAGGGATTTGTCACGCATTAGTGCATGGTGTTTGGCCTGGAATATGAAGCTGAATGTCAGTAAGACCAAGTCGATGATTATCAGTCGGTCTCGGACACTTGTACCCCAGCATCCCCGACAGGAGATTGATGACACTTTGCTTCAGGAGTCTAGCTCCTTGCAGATTCTTGGTGTTGTCTTTGATGAGAAGCTTACTTTTGAGCTGCATATTAAGAGGTTGGTGTCACGTGCTTCCACTAAGATTGGGCTCCTGAGTAAGGTGAATTCGGTGTTTGGTGACAGACAGGCTGTCCGCAAATGTTTTTATGTGTTTTTGCTGCCTGTGTTAGAGTATTGCTCACCGGTCTGTGCATCAGTTACTGACACTCACTTGCGTCTGTTGGACCGACTTGTTAGTTCAGCCAGCAGGCTGTGCGCTGATAATGATCTGGTGAACCTGTCCCACAGGAGAAGAGTAGTCGACCTATGTATGTTTTATAAGGTGTAAAATAATGAGAGGCATTGGTTGTATTCTTCTCCACCTGCCCTCAAGGTATTTGGGAGAGAGACTCGTGCTTCGTGCAGAGCGCACTCTTTCACTTTGGAGGCTGTCAGATGTCGAACTAATCAGTTCTGTCGGTGCTTCGTACCCTGGTTGGGTAAGGTTTGGAATTTGCTGCCGGCATCGGCATTTGGTCGTATTGACCTGCAGGCGTTTAAGTCAGCTGTTAATAGTTTTTTGCTGGATTTCATTTAGCAGCGCTTTGGGCTTCCCGGTGTTGCAAGATGCTTCATTTGGGTTATTTTACCTGTTCGTGGGAGCTCAAGCATGACGTTTTAATAATAATAATAATAATACATTGGGAAAAAATCGAACTTCAAAGTCAAAATCTCATCACTCCCAAAATTCTCATCTCAAAATCATAAAAAAATCAGCTAAGCCCCATAAACTCCCAAAAATCATAAAAATCCCCCTAAAAATCAGGAAAAAATCCCCAAATCCTCCAACAATTACCAAAATCGTAAAAAATCCAAAATCATAAAAGTACCAAAACATCCCAAAAATTGAAATAAATCCCAGAAATCACAAAAATCCTAATAATCACCCCGAAAAATCCCCACAACTATAAAAAATCCTTAAAATTTCAACAATAAAAAAATCCCAAAAATCCCAAAGTCATAAAAAATCCCATAAATTCTAAAAAAAAATCACAAAAAAATCACAAAAAAAAAACAAAATCCCCCCAAAAAATTCCCATAGCCATAAAGAAGTTTCAAAACTTCAAAAAATTCCCAAAAATCACGAAAAAATATAAAACAATCCTAAAAAATCCATTAAAGGTCCAAACTAAAAAAAATCGCAGAAATCCCAGCAAGAATAAAAAGTTACCGAAATCTCTAAAATAACTCAAATCTTAAAATCATTAATAATTTTAAAATCATAAAAAGTCTCCCTGACATCATGGACAGTTGGACACCCCATCGACCACTTACCGACACGCCGTAGACATTTCAACGATTTGGGTGCGGCAATCAATTTCGTGACTGGAGGGGTGGGTGAATGTATAGTCTGAGGAGCTTGGGGTTGAAAAATAGAAGTGGGGTGAAATTACAGAGAAGACGACATATACACAAAATGTGTTTCCTTTAGTATCTCTTCTGCAAGATGGTGTAGATTTCTTTGTGTAAACAAGTAGACAATTTTAGACAATTCTGTTTCGACAAATTGTAAAATAATAACTGTGTAGATGGTGTTTTCATTATACAATAAGGCGATACTAATGTAAAGTAGAGCACTCTGAGAGCGCGTACCTCCGCCAAGCGAGGCAACGGTAAGAAAAAATTCAAATTGGCTCTAAAACCATATTTTTCTTTGTATAAACTCCAAAATCTAATCATTTGTGCTTTTTAATAGTAATAACAGCTTGTACAATTTTCTTCAAGATCCATTCATAACTTTTTGAATCATACTGCTAACAAACGTTATGACAAACATGAGTCAAACATACAAACGGACAAACTGATCTGCTCTAAAATTGAATCATTTACGTCTTTTAAAATTGATAATAACCCCTATAAATTTCATCAAGATCCATAAGCATAAAATTAAAAACAGTAACAAACGAATGAACGAACCAACGGATCATTACCAAAATTGGCCGTTTATGTCATGAGCCTGGTTAGTCAATGCGGCCCATGACCTCCTACGCGCCGAAATATGAAGGACCGTAGGGTAAACACATAGTTGATGGACTTCAATATACTTTGAAACACAGCACAAGAGTGAAGCTTTTCTTACAATTCACCAGGCCACCCACAACCGGGGGCCTGAGCGGCCTAGAGCGGACGCACCGCCTTGTTTACTTTGCGACAGCCGCTGCACAACTGCCCGCCTTTATTCCGTGTACCCATCGCTAGGAGGGTGCACACAAAGACGTCTATTTTACCTACGACATTCCATTATCTACGAACATTTCGATTAACTCTTTCCTTACAACTGTGAATACACGTCACCATCTTACATTATTGTCACCCAAACTGCTGCTATT
>LQNS02278138.1:3006415-3054169 GCA_001587735.2 Parhyale hawaiensis
CATCTGCCTTTAGAGTGGCATTTCCTCCAACTCAGGGGCTACCCAGAGCCCCGAACCCAAAGCCAGCTCATACAAACAAAGTGGCGTCCGGTGGCCGGACAATGGGGGCGGCCTGATAACGCAGGCCACCAATATTTAGGTGCAGCAACAGAGAGCATCTGCGTCGGTGAAGACTTTGCTGTGTTTGAGTGACGGGTTCCCGTTGTATTTAGTGGCCCGCGACGAGTTGAAATGACAGCAGGTAATAAGACTTCAACGAAAGAAGCATTTTAGTTCGCGTTTCTTAGTGGTTCCGCTCTGAAGAGTTTATTTCCTTTTCCAATCGTTATACTCAATCTGTTTATCACAGCATAAAAAGAATAAAACTTAGTTGTGAGAAGAAATTAAAATGCAGTATTTAATATTCCACAAAAGCCCGATGTCCGGGTAACAACTTTCGTAGCAGCCTAGAGGCAACTCGACTACTCTCTTTACTCAGCCGCGGCACGGTTTCAACTTGTGTAAAATTTAACTGTATAAAAAATGGTCAAAAACGGCAGTCTCTGCTTCAATTCAATCTTATACCATAGCAAGTGCCAACAATGAACTTTCAACGATTGCTCCTAATTATGAGCACTTTAAGTATACTAAAACTGATTACTTAAAAAGTAAGCAAGACGTTCATAGACGTCATGCAGAAGTCACGGCTACGCATTCGAGTTAGCAGTTGGCCCCAGGCTGCTAGAGGTAATAACAGGAAATATGTACAGAATGCCATCACTTGTGAAAACATCAGTTCAGGATGGAAGAGGAAAACAGAACAAAAATCGTCAGTAGAAGTGCGAGACGAGAGTGAGCACGATGCCATTATGTAAAGCAATAGCTAATTACAAAAATAGCACCCACTCTCCTAACAAACCTCACAGTTTCCTTTTACAGAGTTAGACCACCTCCCAAAGAAAACAGCTTGACGCCGTCAAAATTTCACGTTGACAAAAACTAAAACAGAGATTTACAAACGTATGTTGCTGTGCTCAGTATTGTTAAGGAGACCAGAAACAACGACGAATTTCTCATCATTTCGTACAATTCATTCAGAAGATAAACGCTAAAAGTAGTTTTTGGCATCGACTAAATTATAAAAACTTAATGCTATATGACACAGCCAAAATATATGCATTTTGATAGACTTGAACTCGTAACTAATGCAAAAACTTAGAACTAGTTCATACAGCCATACAGTGGAGCATCTGGTTCTATTGTTTCCTAACTGCGTCACGTCGAGCTATGCAGAAGTCCAGCAAACAAAGATACTCATCACCCACCAATACTTGACAGAAAACACTGAGGTTTAGTTTCAATTGCTAATATGGAAAAACAAAAGTAAATTCTATCAACAGGACAATACTTAACTATTAGGAGTGAAAACCCAAGAAAACGGGAAAATCCAGCCGTGTTGCACGACAAATTAGCGGCGCAGCACGCTTATGTGGAGCAACTTTTGCTGTGCAAGACTCCCCTTTGTCCCCAACTTCCCTTCTCTGTTACTTCCCATGGACACGGCTTCGGATGCCGAACTCTCCAAAAGACCATTAATTTATATAGAACTATGGTGTGCACGCCTAGAGGATCGAGTTTCATTAGGTAATTAGTGATGAAAGCTGTGTGAAAATCTTCAAGTTCTGTAGTTGGGAAAGAAATCCCAAGTTTATAGTAAAAAATCCCAGAGGTAAAACTACTGCACTGGAAAGTTGCGCAGTGTCAAACGGGCTTTAGATAACCTAAGGAGTTGCATCTCGTAGACTGAGTCACTAGGCAATAACGTCATAGCATGTTTGTCCATGCGTTTAAATCAGCTTCAGCCCTCCTAGACCAGGTGCGGTGTTCCAAGGCAAGAAAGAAGCCCTCCCTCCAGGAAGAATTTGAATCTCAAGAATGGAAAGGTAAAAGTTTAGACATGGGATTAGTCCAGAATGAAAATTGTGAGTACATGTAACAAAAAAGAAAGAAGCGCGGTGAGCCCAAATGAATGATGGTCCCGGGAAATAAGGAGTAACTATGAAAGGGTCTACCTGCGCAATATTCAAACTCGCATTGCAGCAAGGATAAAATTGTTCTGTGACTTTGTTTCTACCGGGAAGTTTCAAACTGAAGGTAAACCAACCATGGTCTCAGCATTGGCTCACTGACTCTTGCTGTCAGGCAATCAAGGGGTAAAGCACTTCACTGAGACGGAAAGGACGAAGAGGTAACATATGCAGTCCCACTCGGTGTAACTCTTGCCATCATAGTACGTGATCGTAACTAACTTAACCGCAGTGTCCTCTCCCACGCTTCTTGAAGAAGCAATGCGCTGCATAATTAGGGCCGTTTCAGACTAAGACTGCTTTGACTCGGGAGTCACAAGGGTCCCTGTAGCTTGCGTCTACCCACAAGGTAGACTCGCGAGTCTCGTCACTCAAGAGCTTCCACACTGGGAAAACATGCACGAGACTTGGATGTGAAGCGTTCCTGCCGCTCAGTGCTCAGGGTGCAATGATTGAAAATGGGTGTTGATGATGAGCGTGTCTTTTGGAACATCGTGCTTGCTTTAGCTCACGTGCACCGTGGTATAATCACGAAGCTAACGTTAGTGCGTTATTATACCATGACATGACAGTGTAGCACTTGCTGCTGCGTCAAAAGAAACGAACAAAACATCGCGTGTGTATGCATGACATGCGGTCTAGGCCTCGAAACAAATACAGTTACGGTTGCTTTTCCATCGAACTGGCAGAAAACATCAATTAATAAAACATATGTACGAAATTTTCCATGCCTCCGTTTCAATAGTTGCGCCAGCAAGTTCGTTCCGCCATTGAAAGAGAACTGACAGCACTGCACGAAACATTTCTGGCAGGCACAAGGTTGGATGCAACTCTGCCGTTATTTATATCAGGATTTTCTTATTCTCGACTTCAATACGAAGCAAATATTTCTAAGCGAGCTTGAGATTAAGAGAGTTTCCATCGAGCAATTTATGAGACTGGAGTTGACAACACATTGTGAACATGACATGTCTGTCGAAAGAATGTATCTGGCTTCGTTATTGCTGTAGTAAGCACTGGAGAAAAGATATGAAACCCATACACAAAAAACATTTTGTTATGTGTATTTATGAGTGATTTTCATTTCCCATTTGAATGTTGTGCTGAAACCTTTTGTTTTAATATGGAAGTCAACAACAGAAAACAAAAATAAAATAATTGGTCGACAAGTTTCTTACAGTCTTAATAATAAGGGAAAAGAAACCAGAGCAAGGTTGAGTTGCTCTGTCACAGAAAATCTCATTCATCTTTAGTGCTCTATCTTTGCATTCCTTACTTCTGAAGTTCAATAGGCATGGATACTGCCTGTAATCGTCAATGAGTCCTCTCTTCTCCGAGTTAACGTTATAAACCTTCCTCGACGACCTCCAGTTGCGAACTGAGACTCGAACTCACGAGTCATTTTTTTAACTTGCCGAAAAATCGTTTGACTCGCTATACGTGACTCGAGTGTCAAAGATGCAGGCGTGTCTTGGTGCCCGGGGGCGGAGCTTACCGCCGTGACGCGTGACTCTGAGTCACGTGACTCTCAGTCTGAGGTAGCCCTAATGCAAGGGACAGTCGGCAGGGTATTAGTTGCTAGTTTCAAGAGGCTCCACTACAAGCCTACGGAGCATATCATGTTACCTGCTAGACTAGACGGTACGACACGATTACGCTAGTATTTATTCGCATAACATTCCTACAACGGCTGCAAAGTTGGTTAAACTGATATCTTGGCATCACTACAGCACACCAGCCCGTATCACCAAAACTTATCATTTCGAAAATGTTTTATGCCGAGAATTAGCACAACATTTTATCCTTCAGGTCAACTCTGTACATCAGGCGTGATTGTGCTAATCAGACTCACAAATCATTTTCTTAACATGCCGAAATACCGCTTGTCACGTGACTCTCAGTCTGAAGTGGCCTTAAGTCTACAGCTAGATAACTCGTTGGTAATTTTGAAAAAATTTTCCGTAACAATGTATTGCACACGGTACCACCAGGAGGACCGGGAGTTAGTGCATAACTGATAGTAAAAACTTCAACCCATGGTGAAATAACATAACGTTACGTAGCTCAGCCAGGACACAACCCATAGAGTACTTGAAGCATGTTTTCAAATAAAATTTATAGTTATACAACTGCTCGTCTGATGGAATTTGCTCATTTTTACGGATCAAGTCCAAACGTGCGGTTAGCGACGATATTATTTCTACACCCTCCAACATTAAATATTTTTAATAATGTTTCAGAAGCTACAGTTCTTATAGCTAGGTATTAGGGAAAAATTAGGATGATACGGGTCTAAGATATCACTGAAGAACAGAGCTTTTGTTCTGAGGAAGTGTCACAGGTTGCAGCGAGTCGGAATTAATATCCCAATGATAACTGAAGAGAATCCTAACATTGCTTGCCACAAAGTTTTCGTTGACGTTATTATGTCAGTAAAGCGGGTGTTTCGTATATCATTCCATTGTAATCACTTTCAGAAACAATATTCTTCGCTTACGTGAGCTTTAACGAAGTTAAATAGAGCAGCAAAATGATATAATTTATGCAAAGGCGCTCGTCAAAGTAGATGACTATCAGCACATTGTCGCTCAAATAACGCTGTTCTGTGCGAGTACTCCCGCTGGTGCTCTGCGTATCCAACCTATTGGCAGTGACGGTCATGACAGCTCTGTCAATCTCGATTTCACCGCACACTTTTTGTATAATTCACGGTAACTCGGTAAGGTCTTCTACTTCCTTCCACAACAAGATCAAGTCGCCACCGTAGTAAACTGCTTCATATTTTGATATAGTGCATGGAGCCCCTGCCACCAGGTGAAAGGCGTTTGTGTCACAAGAAACCGAAACTCTTGCAGGCATTTCACCAGTAAATTGTCTGCTTGAAAGTATATGCCAACTGCCTTGGCTTCGGATGCCAATTAATCTACTCGCCCCCGCCCTTTCATGCTCACAATTGCTTCCTATGGGCAGGATTATGTCTGCTACTCGGCGCTCACAAGCATAAACTTCTACGTTCACGCATTCGAGAGTCCCATGTCCGCCCATCGTATCCCCGAGCACGAGAGGAGATATGATGATGTTTGTTACATCAAATACTGAAATTCGTATTAGTCTTAATTATAATGCGTTGAGTGATCTTTGCATTTGTGACGTTTTTCACGACTGTATGAATAATTTTATCTGCATACATTTTGCAAAGTTTACTGGTTCTATTTATTCTACACACACACATCTCTGAACACTGAGTTTTATTTTCCTTATCGTGTAGCTACGTATACATGTCCCATGTCCTAATACAGTAAACACACTAGGTTTTGAGAAATTAGTGAAGAGATTGAATATTGGTGGGTGTTCGTATAGTTTCCTAGTTAGCTGCATGCAGGAAATCAGAGGTATAACATCGATCTGTACGAAGCCAGATGTGTGAAGTCCGAGAATCCACATTATTCGGTACGCAACGCAGTTTCTTAGAAATCTGCAGCTTACGAAAGGAACACATAAGTTAATACAACTGTTATCAGATAATAAATGCATCGAGGCAGTCTGTCATTATACCAGTATTGCTAACACTGTAAATGTCATAATTGCATCAGTCAATATATATACCTTTCTAAACTTCCACTTGAATATCATTAACGGTATAACTTTAATATGTTTCCGAACATTTTATGTACCTTCTTATAGTTAGATTGTTTTAGTTTATAAACTAGTTACAGCCTCCCTCGTCCCAAATCTTCTCGAAAAGAGAGAAAAAGCAAAGAAACAGGTAGTTTGTCATAGAGTGGAAAACCCATGCACGGAAGAATAAAGCACGATCGTAGAAGTCGGAAAAAGGAAGAAGAAGAGAATGAAGATTGATAGTAGAGCAGGATAGGAGGAATAGCTTTGTTCTGCCTGTCTTTCTTCTCTATTATAGCAGTATGTTAATAGTTGTTATTTAAGCTTGAATGTAATGCAGATTCTATTTCAGGAACGTCCGTCTATTGCTGTAATCTAATTCTAACCAGTTATTCAACCTAAATCTTTGGGCTAGTTTCGCAACGATGAGCTGCCTCTAGCTTTGTTTTTCAGTTACTTTTCATTGCTCCTAAGCAGAGATTATGCCAGACCCTCTTTTTAGACTAGGGTTTATTTTGCATATGTGCCCACTGACAACGTAATTCTATCCATTATGCCAATCCAGATCTTCACCTTTGCTTTGCTATGATGCACTGACTCTGGTTATTTCTTTCAGTACATTTTAGGTGTTTTTATGCATACCCTCCTACGGAACTAAGTGATTTTCCAAACTGTCCGTGATAAGCTACTTCTAACCAGCTCTTCAGCCTGAATTTTTGTGCTCACTTTGTTATGATGCACTGATTCAGACTTTGCTTTATTCATAAGTACATTAACACTGCTCACTTAAACATTACGTGTAAACTAACAGCATACTAAGCTCGAAGTGGGCATTGAACATAGAGTATGGGACCGTACAAAACACTCGTGCAACATCCAACACTGACACGATAGGTGCTATACCTTCACGTTCATTGGCACCGAAACTTGGCATTAAATACATAACGTATACATATAAATCTATGTGTATTTATTTAAAGATATACATATATATGTATGTGGCAGGGTTTACTCCAAGTCTGGACAGTAGGAATCTTCTTTAATTACATTTGTTTTAACGGATTTACCAACAGTGCTTAAAACAAAGAGTTCAAAAACTATGGCATCTGACAATATCTTATATAGCAATGTAGAACTCGACAGGCCCGATCAAACATAACATGTAAAACTACTGTATAATACATCTTTATTTTAAGAGTTGTTCCCCTAAAATCTCTTAAATCGTATAGATGAACCTTATATAAGGTGCACTCATTGATAACAATATTCATATAATGTACGTGAAACTCTTATAAGGTAGGTACTATGCAAGTTATTCAACCATTTAATTTTCACTTTTTTAATATTTTAGTATATACTCATATTTTGAAGGTTTTACAATTTAGGATACAGTGCACCATTACCACGTTTCCTTTCATTTAACATTTATAGTAAAAAATAAAAGGTGACTAAACGTCTCATATAAGGTGCATGTACACATATTTCAGTCCGTACCCCCACTTCATACGAGGTTCACTTGTACTTCTCCAAGCCTTAATGTTATATAAACCACAACACTGTGAGCTGCAAGAAAAACGAATCCATTTTAATGAAATTTTAAGATTCGTGTATTATAATAATGAGCGTTAGGGAACCAGCACACCCGTGATGCCTGTTTGTGTTACAGAAATTTGCTACACTATTAGGCTTAAGGTTCAGTGACACCGCATTTTCGGAAAACAAGCACAGTATACCCAACATGTAGGTATAGTGATCAATTGTGAACTAATTCTGGACTCCCTGTAAAATTTAATTAATTCTAGTCCAGCTGTTCGCGGAGGCTGACACCACGGTCAGTTTAAATTGTAGCACGATACATGGTGTCCAAACTAATTTTCAGTTACGAAATTGGAAATTGGACCTTGTTTGCCGTGCACAGCGAAAACTTCCCTACTAATGAATTTAATATGAGTTTGGTACAAGAAAAAAAGTGGAGTGGTACAACTGTCGTAAAGGAAGGTCGCTGTTAAAGACTACAGATATTTAATACGCTTCATTCCATTTGGGCTTCTTTTTCGATTAATTTAGCGCGAATTTTACAAACCGCCCTATTATTTGCGTCACCAATGATGTTCATCGCACTGTAGATGTAGTTTGTTAATATTCCAACTGAGTAAGATATTACTGGAACTTCATTTCTCAAAATGAGCGCTTCGTCTATGTGCCTTGATTTTAGGAGCACCCTATACATTGTACAATGAAAGCCGCAATACGCGCCCTGCATAGTCCAGTGTCAACTTTCCTATGTAACAGCAAGTTCAGTTTTGCTTTTAAAAATATGCTCTAATCAGACTGCTGGTTAGATTAATAGAGGATGGGTCGCAAGGGAAGCTCCATCAACTCTCAACGTCAAGTTTTTTTACCAAAAGACCATCACAAACCTGTAGCGAGAAACCTGTTGTCTCGGAGTTGTACACAACTGATGAGTGATAACATAGGCCTGAAGAACATAAAAAGATATTTCAATGTCCATCAACGACCCATAATGTGAAACCGAAGGTATAAGTTGATCTGGGGACTGATGACGAGGTGGAGAGCTGGAATATGAGTTCCAAGAAAGCAAATTGCAGAAAAACATTTCGGTCGACCATTCTCTGTCTGGAGCATCATAGACAGTCCAGAGCGATTAGGAACCATCTGGAATAGGAAAATAGTTTATAGTTCACTGGGGCCTAAATTGCAGCGCTAACTGCGAGATAAATTTCTTTACAACTTCACATATTAAAGAAAAAAATGTTACACGGGTGAGTGTGCAAACGGTTGAAAGCTCCAATTTTGAGTTAACAAGTTTTTTTTTTTCAGAGTTTGATCTTTAAGCTGGCAGTACAGAAATTATCTCCAACAAGGAGTTTTGTCTCTGTCGAGTTACTCTGTCTGTTTGTTTGTCAATCGCTAAGATAACTTACAAAGTCATGGGTGGATCTTTACAAAATTTACAGCGATTGTTAGCATTTTAAGAGGAACAGACAATCAACTTTTGGTGAAGATCTGTTCAACCGTTTGTTTGCCTTCCTCTTTTTTCTTAGCACCATAACTGAAAAAGTTATTGACGCATCTTCATTATTTATTCAAGAGCTTTTAGCTATATTACGAAGAACAGATGACCAAATTTTGGTGATGTTCTGTTAGTCCGTTGCTTCTTTGTATTTATGTTTGTTAGCATTATAACTCAGAAAGTTGTGAAGTACATGAAACTTACATGAATTGTTAAAAATGTCAAAAGGCATAAATGGCCAAATTTGGTTATGATCGGTTTGTTTGTTTCCGAGTTTGATTGATGTTTGTCAGCAATGTAACTTAAAAAGTTATGAACAGATCTTCAAGAAAATTGCAGAAGCTGTTATTACTATCAAAGGAACAAAAAACCTATTTAGGTGCTGATAAAGAAGAAATTATAGTTTCAGAACCAATTTGATTTTCTTAACGCTACCTTGCTTGGTGGAGGTATGCGCTGTCAGATTGCTCTAGTTCATTATGTACTCAGACGCAAGCGGTATGGGAAGAAAGAAATTATCCACTTCACCCTCTCTGCACACTTTCTCCGTCCCTCGCACAGTCAAATAACAACAATTCTAGAATTAGAGCAACAAATGTTATATTCATTGCGTGTACTAAACTGGAGAACTATCACTTACAAAATATATTAGTAACTTAGGGATACCGCAATTATATTCATTAGTCAAATACAGCACTCTCCGTAAAACAACAAACAGGCGAAAATGCAATACGTACTGCTTTTAGCAACTTAGTCTCGAGAGTACAATTCAGGTTTACGACTTCCACAATTTCCACTACAACACTCTCTATTATCTTTTCTAGTTTCTCTCTTCTTTACATGGCGGTACAGTTAGGCGTAAAACATTGGAATTATGCATTGCTCTTCTACTACAGGTAAAGGTAAAGTTAACTTCGCTGCACACTCCGACGTGTAAATGCACATGCACTTGCTCGCGCTACAGTCAAATACCCGCTAGGATGCGCTGGCCACGGACTGTCTAAGCCTGGAAGCAGAGAGTGTAACAGGAGGACTAAACTGGACTAAAATGAAACTTAGCTGTGACCGCATGGCGCCAATCGACGAATCAGAGTATTTGCGGGTGGGACCTCAGGTTTTAGTTGATTGGGCTATTAATCCTAACAAAAAATATAAGTAATGGTATATTCCTCACGCGGAGGAATCACAAAGAACAGTAATTGCTCAGCCTTTCTGCACTTAACTACAACCATTTTGCCGTGTGGTGCAATTGGGTGCAGCTCAAGCAACTGGCCACTCAGCAGTGGGAAGTTGAATGGATTAGGTTGACAATTACGGTGAAATGTTGAAAAAAACTGTTTTATGAAGAGCAGTGTGAATTGACTATGAAATATAAATTAGGCTTCACTGGATAGAAAAAGTTAAATCTGCCTCCACCCCACCCGAAATTCGCCCCTGATGCGGCAGAAGCCTCTACCAGCCTCCCCTGTAACCTACAATATAATAATGACCGATGTATATTTATCTGTTTGTTTATTTATTAATTTATCCATTTTCTGTTGCACTTTACCAAAACAGATAAACGGAAATTAGCCCAAGTTGAAGGCTCTGGTCGTCCCCTCAAGTTCCATTGAAAACTGTTAGGGAGAAAATAGGCCGGGTTGCAGAAGATGGCAAACCTCTTTTAATCAGGGACAGTTGAAATTGAAACCATGAAGAAATTACAGGCTTAGTCTGATTTGTAGGAGTATTAGCTTCTCCATACATCGATTCTATGACAAAGTATCGGGCGACCTTACGTCTGAATGCACTTCTAGCATTGCCGAAGTTGAAATCGCAGCATGAAGCTTCCATTGGCACTCTCAGGCATCTTGATTCGTAGTTTCTTCCCACAGATGATTTCGTTGCTTCAGCTCAAGGAGGTTCTAATAGGAAGGAGCGCACCCTCGAGATCTCTATTTACACTGCGGGAGCGCTGCGAGTAAACTTTCCCCTTCAACTGGCTTAGTGGCATATCCAATCGCAGAGCGGCATTGTCTCACGCAGCCTGCATAGTAAGGAATCCTTAGTTCAAATTTTTACAGCCCTTAACCATCGACGAAATTCCGAGCGAATGGAAGTATGAAAGGAAACATGTATCCTGTATACCATCTGATGATGAAAGTTACAGGGATAACCCTGGGATATAAATCTTCAGACACGATTGTCTTGCATAAATATTGAAGAACTGCCAGTCCGTATCTTCCTTAATTATATGTGCTGACCACTGCCCCTTCAGCCACTTCAAGGACTCCAAATGCCAGCTTCGAGCACGTGACAAAGCCATGTGTTTACTCGCCCAGAGAGTGCTTGGTCTTGCTCCTCCTATTAGAAGCTCCTTGCTTCAGCTATTCTTCCAAATTTAATTCAATGGTCGATGAAACAGCTTCCGCTAAGCAAAAACCATTAGACCTGTATAAGCTAGCCTACCGTATTCACAATACCGAATCGGGGCTATTACTTTAAGCGTTGCCAATCGGGCTTCCATAAGCAATGTACATATTTTCACCATTTCACAGAGAGAAAAAAAAGTTTCAATACTGAGCGGCTGTGAAGCAGTAAACGCCCATCTCAGTGTGCTTAGGTTGTAATAGCGAAAGCATAGACCGCAACTGTACTTGACTCTTAGGACTGACGCTGGCGGGCAAAAGTCGGCAACGGAAAAATGCGATTTTCTCAAGAGCTATACTTTTCCCCCTATCTAATACTGGAAAAACATTCCAAGATACCCAACATTTTTCTTGCAGAGAAGGTATCTTGGATACGGCGGGGAGGCACTTGGGCGCATGCCAGCATGGCCGTGTCTAGAAATGTTCATAATAGGTCTTGAGCAAATCCCATTTTGGCCGCCAGCGTCAGAGACCGTTTGCCTCTAAAAGTCAAGTACTGTTGCGGTCTATGACGAAAGTATGATCAATGAAGAAGGTCATCACAAATTCTTCGCTGTCATTTTATGACAGCGCGGGCTTTATTCAAATCATATATGTTGTATTCACTTACATATGTTTTTAATGGCTTGAAGTTTGCAAGTGTCAAGTTTTTGGAGATATTATGTAAAATATTCATAGTCGTCGATGTGACGTCATTGATGACGTCACTTTTCGATGCTGGTTCCATGCAAGTCTTCCCGTTATGCTTTTTGCTTCCTGTCCTGAGCTCTGGTGTTCATGGCGAAAGGTATCACTAATCAGGTCTATGCCTTCGTAATGGCCTTTCAATGACTAAATCAAAATTCAAAAAACAAAATTAGACGAATGCTCTTATGAGGCCCGGGGTTATTCACTCATTCATGTTATTGTGATATTCTAAAAGTATAGTTGATTCTATCAATAACTCTAGGAAATTTTTTCAGTAAAGCTAATGAATAACATTATACATACTGGACATATAACCCTGCTTACTTTACTTTATTCCAAACCCGGTACCGTTACACGTTTGAATGGTGTTACCGCTCTGATATAAGACTGGATTTTACCAATATCACGTAAGAAGTTCTTTTTGCTAACTTCTATAAGTCTCGCTGTATG
Organism: Parhyale hawaiensis; assembly: GCA_001587735.2. Lineage (NCBI taxonomy): Eukaryota > Metazoa > Arthropoda > Malacostraca > Amphipoda > Hyalidae > Parhyale > Parhyale hawaiensis. The sequence goes on from LQNS02278138.1 coordinate 3,018,679, forward strand.
ATTATTTTCAGCTATATGTACCGTACATTCTTCAGTAGGAATAGAGAAAAACTTTTCTACAGTTTATTAACTAGAAATATGGATTCATCTCCATGCTTCTCTAACTTCAGTTTTCTACGCACCCCAACGAAACAAAACGTCTAAAACACACGGACGCCTGCCATTGAAATGGTATCAACTTATTACCTCAGCCAAGGAGGTTATGTTTTTGTGGTAGTGTGTCTGTCTTTGTCTGTCACCAACATAGCATACCTCAAAATTTTCGTGAAATTTATGGAACTTGTTAGACATGTTAAGAGGAACAGATGATTAACGACTTTCGGTGTGTGAAGATCCGTTCAACCAGTTGTTTGTTTCTCTACCTATTTTTTATTGGCAACATAACTCACAACAGTTATAAACGGATCTTCATGAAATTTGTACGAAGTGTTAAGAATCTTACAAAAAGCGTGATTGGGAAGTCCGTTTGTTTGTTTGTTTGTTTGTTTATTTGTCTGAATGTTTTTTTATGATTGCCAATAACATAACTCAAAAGTTATGGCAGGATCTTCATGAAATTAACAGGAATTGGTAAAATATTGAGAGGCAAAAATTACCAAATTTTGGTGATGATCTGTTGATCTGTTTGCGGGTATGACTAATATTGATCTTATTGTTTGTCAGAATGAAACAGCAAAAGTTATGGACAGATCTACAAGAAAATTATACGAAGTGCTAAGAATGTCAGGCGGCACAAATAACCATACTTAAGTGATGAACAAAAAAGAAAGCCTGGTTTCAGGACCAATTTGACTTTATCGTCAACATTGCATTGTTTTACGGAGGTATCTCTTCACAGAGCGCTTCTCCAGTTTAGTTTTGTACTGATGAACTGCAGTACATTTTTGTAGTTAATGTTTATAAATTAACGAGAAGCTTAATAGCATTTAGTTAAGACGGTAGAATGAGAAGTATCCGATAATACGCTAAACATACAATTACTCGTGCCATATATCTTCCATTACATGCTTACATTTAGCTCCCCTGAATTTAATTTACTACTCATATTCCTTACCCTGAAAGATAGCAATCTTATGTCATAGTCATTGCTATTGGAAACAATCAAACGTGTTCCTCATCAAAAGATGGACATTAATTAGAAGCTAACTATGTCAGAATCTATTTTTTATGTAGACAAATGGTTTAAAATACGTTATAATTGTGTTTTAGCAACACGGTAAAAGCTATAAAATGTTTATCATCGATTTTTCATACACTATGAACCAGTTGCGGTCCGCGCTTGAACCATCAGTAGGGGTTCGGTTACACCCCTACGAAGCACCTCTGCTCTATGCGGCCTCCCTGGAGGCACGACTGCCCATGACCGAGGACCAGCGAATAAGGTTCTACCAGTGCTGACTTCATTATTAAAAGAGCTTTGTATGTAAACGGAAAATGAGAGGGAAAATATGAGGGAACTGCTAACCCAAAATGATATGAACTTAGGGGTTGCTGCAGAGACAATAACTTTTGAGGTCGAAATGAGCACCCTCCGCATAACCGAATACAATTTGCGTTTGCAGAGGATAACTACGCCAACTACCTACGCCAAGAAAGGCAACGGATATGAAAAGTTTAAATTGGCTCTGAAACTATGATTTCCTTTGTATCAAGACCAAAATCTATTTTAATTATAACAACGTCTGTATTTCTTGAACATGTGTTCATAACTTTTTGAGCTATGCTGATAACTAGAGACCGAATTTTAAGCCCTTAAAAATATGCCGTTTATGCCCTTAAAATATGTCATTTATGCCCTAAAGATATGCGTTTGATGCTCTTATGATATGCCTGTTATGCCCTAAATATATGCCTTTTATGCCCTAAAAATATGGGTTTTATTCACTTATCAGTGGCTATGATGGCTATATGCCTGCTACTTATGTTCTATGTCCCGAAATATTACATAAGGATATTAATTCAATATTTTAAGGATATACGTTGTTAATGCAATTGAGAGTCCTTAGTTGCATTTTATAGCGTTATTTGTGCACGTTTATTTATTCGTTTTGAAATTTATTGTTAACTTTATTGAATGATTCCGTACTTTTCTGGTTGGGCGTGGCTCGATTCAAGTTTTATCCCAAAATGCAAACTGAAAGCAAATTTAGAAGGAGCTATGACGTTATCAAACCTTCTATATACTGTGTAGGATTTCAATGATCTTCTATGTATAGCGCCGTCAGTAGTTAGGGCTCTATTACATGTGCAATCTGGTTGTCAATTTGTAGGTTCAAAACATCGTCGGAGCTGCTTATGGGATTAAATTCTGCATCCTGACAACGGAAGGCACTTTTGAAGAGTCTGAGTCTGAAAATCAAATCGCACGTTTAATATTAGTATATACGTATTTTCACTTGAAGTTTGAACTTGTTTGCTAGTGGCAGTTCAGTGCATGAAAAGGCGATACGATATTCTATACAATCTTCATTCGTGTCATTAAATTTTGGCTTGAAGTGTGAATAAAAATTAGAAACAATTTACCGCATTTTCTAGCGTCACGTTATTTCATTTTCTGTTAGTGCTCGGAATTTTGAATTTGGTCCAAGGAATGAGGTATCATGGAATAGCGCATATAGTCATAGTTTCATGACTCAACTATAATTGCTCCGGCTTAATTTGTGCGGCAGATAGATTTGCAATTGGTTAAGCAGGTGCTTTATTTGGTAGATTTTCCTCAGCTGACGTACTACAGCAGTTTAATACAGTAATACGGCGAAAATAAAGCCTAAGCATGGGGCTTCATTTTCGGCGCTGGCTTAATTTTTGGAGTCGAGATGTTTGCTCTAGTTTCACCTGAAATAGATATATTTCCTTCAACAGTACCAAAAGAAAACGAGCGGAGGAGAGTCAACTATAATAATTTTAAAACAATATTTCAGAGTAAGGTCGTGTTCACACGGCCCTCATCAAAACGCGTCCAGTCACGAAAATGAACATGTGCTGCGCGTCAACTTTTTTGTCTATGTCGACATGCAGAAGTGTCCTTTATTCAAATGAATGACGCCGCACGTTTAGTTATATCGTTTCTTGACGTTTTCGCTTATATCTCGTATCGGTTTAAAGTCACATCCGTATCCCATAATCTTATAGTTTGATTTTACTAGGAACAGCCTATTTTCAAAACATTTATAGCCTGATAAAGTGATAGCAGAGAAATCAGCACTGTTTCCAAATCAAAGATGGCGTCCGCGTTCCCACAACATTTTCAGGTTATCTAGTTTTCATTTGTTAAATGGGAGTACAGTGAATCTGATGGTTAAAGTGACGATGAAAAAGTATTTTTGTCGGCTTGTTCATGACTTGGAAACGCGATAGAGGAGAAATTCAGTGTCTATAGTTTCTGTTTACTGGACCTGAATGACACCGCGGGTTTAAAAAAGGAACATGCTTCATGATTCAGTCTCCCGTGTTTGCTACAGCTGCTTTTATCAAATCAACGCGCCACGTCCATCAGTTTCACTGAACGCGTTACGACGACGGATGTGTGAACTCGCCCTAATATGTACTATAAAGACGAAAATAATAAAAAAAAATCACAGTTCGCCTATCTATGTACATGACAGCATTTTTACACTGCAGGGACCAATTTGAAGCAATCGTTAATCAACAACAGATATTCCAATCAACAGTTTGACTCTGCCCTGCGCCAGTACTTGCATAATGCAACCAGTCCCACAAATGCACCCAACGACAAAGGAGCAACGCATACCATCTTCTACCAAAACCAAACGTCTGCAGCCTACAAGACCGATGAAGAGTCGTGAAGCAAATTATTAAGAACAACACAGAATGCAACAACAGAAACAATCGGCTACGAATACTGGTATACAACAAGAGTCCCAATATCTCTCAGCTCATAACTAGCAATTATCAATACTGTTGCCCCGCCGGTAATAATATTCACAACTCTAATTTGTCAAATAACATTTAAATTTTCCTTTGTTTCTTCATATTATATTAATGAATATTCATATGTTTCATAAGAAGGAAAAATATAAGACGCTCTCGTTTTTGAGTACCTATTTATAACTCTCACATTTTGTTTTAAAATCAATTAATATAGTTGACCCCAGTACCAAAATTTCATAATTTATGTCTTTTAACATTATCCATCATTGCTGAGAAAAACATTCAAAAGCAAGAGCATTATGGGGCAGTTCGTCTGACTTTTGTTCACAGTTTGCTTCAACACAAATAGGTAGACAGCATAAGAACTAGGAAGGCCCTATGAATTTCATAAATATCCATTCAGTATTTTGTGAGTTATTGTGCTATCAAGCATAAAATTAAAAACAGTGAAAAACGAACGAACGAACGAACAAAGGGATCATTACCAAAATTTGGTCATCTACTCTTTGTTAAATACCTAATAACCCCTATGAATTTCATAAAGATCCATTCATTATTTTTTGAGTTATGGCATTGAGAAAAATGAGGCAAACAAACAAACAAACATATGGACATATCATCACCCAAAGTTAATCATCTGTTCCTCTTAACATACCTAATAATCCCTGTAAATATCGTTCAAATCGGTTCAGAACTTTTTGAGTTATCTTGGTTACAGACAGACAAACAAAAACAGACAAACACGACGAAATCATAACCTCCTGGATGGAGGTAATTAGTACATTAAGAAAAAGATTAAGACAAACTAACAGACACATTATCAGATCTTCACCAAAAGTTACTCATCTATTCCTGCTAACGTGCCAAAAAAAACCCTGGAAAATTTCGTAAAAATCCGTCGATAACTTTTTGAGTTATCTTGGTGACGTGACAGACAAACAAAAACAGACAAGCTCGACAAAAACATAATCTCCTTGGCGGTGGTAATTATGGTAGCTGCAAAAGAAGCAAAAAAAAATTCTCGACGAAGTGTATCAGATTTCTTCCTTTGAAGTCCCCTGTGTGCTGTTGCCCTCACCTATTAAGACCTAGACTAAGAACAGTACTGGAAGTATCGTACAGACCATAGGACAACGGAATTTAATGAGTTAGTTACGCTTTTTAAAGTTCATAATCTACCAAAAGGGAGCATCTATTTGAAATGAGAGCTCAAAAAAGTTCATAGAAATTAAGAAAATCTTCATTCCAAAAATCTTCCTTTCAATTTCAAGTTCTCCTAAGAGCCTACATTATATTCTTACTGCTATGACATATATGATAATTTCTCCGTAGATTTGCTTCAGCATAATTACCTCCGCCAAGGAGGTTATGTTTTCGTCGTGTTTGTCTGTGTGTTTGTCTCTTTGTCTGGCTGGCTGTCTGGCTGGCTGTCTGTCTGTCTGTCTGTCTGTCTGTCACCAAGCTAACTCAAAAAGTTATGAACCGATTTGGATGAAATTTACAGGGATTGTTAGGTATGTTAGGAAGAACAGATGATTAACTTTTGGTGAAGATATATCCAGCTGTTTGTTTGTTTGTTTGTCTGCGTCAATTTTCTCGATGCCATAACTCAAAAAGTCATGGATGGATTTAAATGAAATTAACATGAGTTTTTAGGTATATAATAAAGAGTAGATGACTAAATTTTGGTAATGATCCGTTTGTTCGTTCGTTCGTTTGTCACTGTTTTTAGTTTTATGCTTGTTAGCACAATAACTCAAAAAATAATGAATGGATCTTTATTAAATTTACAGGGTTTGTTAGTAATGATAGAAGACATAAATGATCAAATTTTGGTGCAGATCGGTTGGTTTGTTTGTATGTTTGACTCGTATTTGTCATAACGTTTGTTAGCAGTGTAACTCAAAAAGTTATGGACGGATCTTCAAAAAAATTGAACAAGCTGTTATTAATATAAAAAGGCACAAATAATTAGATTTTGGAGTTTATGCAAATAAAATTATGGTTTCAGAGCCAATTTCAATTTTTGCTACTGTTGGCTCACTTGGCGGAGGTATGAGCTCTCAGAGTGCTCTAGTGTTAAATGGGATCGCTAGATCTTTAAAACTTAATTCAATTGCAAAGCAAAAATTCCTTGCGACTTGAAATCAACCGGAACATTGTACACCAGCGATTCACCGGTGCCACAAGTTTTTGTTAACTGAATCGTGCGGAAAACTGCGGTATCATGCAAGCCACTACCAGATTAACATTCGACGTGAGGTTACCTGAACAAAATTTTCTGCGTACTTTCCTAATTTCTCTCGCGTTCTAGCCTTGAGTACTCACAACGTCTCCCAGCTGCTGTGATGAATTCCTTCTGGTAGTACGGAGCAGGATCAAAATCATCATCATCGAAGCTCCTCCGCCGTCGGTAGAGGCCTTCTCTGGGGGAAATGGGTGTGTTCAGAGACTCGTATATACCGCTGCGGGTGCTCCGGGCGGTTGGGTGCTGTTGGGTGTCTGCCGGGAACCCCTTGGACACCGGAGTGCTTAAGGTATGGGCAGTGGCCCTGTGCTCAACTAATGGAGACCTGATAACCGAGTCCAGTCCTATCCTCCCACTTCTGCCACTAGGCAAAGTAGCTCCTGGGACCGGGAAGTTAGCTCGGTTTATCGTGTCGAGTATAGTGGTTGACGATCTCAAACTGTCAGCCGCAACCAGACCGGGTATCTTCCCCGGTCCGCTGGATGTTGCGTGGAGAGTTCTTCCACTGAGCTCGATCAGTCCCCCTTGACTACCATACGCTGAGCCTGGAGCAGCGTTCCCGAATAGGGACAAGAGGCTTTTGGACGATCCCAAATGGTGGTGACCAACCGTTCTGCCCTTAGTGACGGTCACGTCCTTACCCATGCCACCGATTGTTGTGCCCAAGGCCGCACCAACCTCCACAGGTACGTTGGACAGAGGAACACCAACGCTTAGAATGCTGTCGGGACTGTCGAGCTCGACACGTTCAGTCGACCCTGAGGAAGAATATGCAAACTGGAACTTGGATTTGGGCATGATGGTAGGCGGGTCGTCGTCGCCGTACGCTTGGGATCTGATGAGGAGATTTTGATCGTCGCCGAAAAATTCGCTGCTAGCAATAGACCGACCGCTGCCGGTCTTTCTCAAGAGTTGCTGGTGCTGAAATTCTTCCTGCTGTTGCTTCATTCTCTGTCCTTCTAAAAACTTCTCCTTGAACTGTTGGAGTGCCAAGGAGTCTTCTTTGCCCCTCTGAGCCACGGACTCCGTCTTCACTTGGTGAGGTGAAGTGGTGACGGATGGAGTCGCGCTGTGAAAATGAATACATTGTTTACTCAGCAGCACGGCTATGTGCTCGCATTTAAATATTATCTATAGAACATTGACTATTGCTTATAAAGCGATATTACGATGCCAATTCATTTAGTCCCATACTGCCCTAAATGACCACCTGGTCATGTATCAAATGGTGCTGTTCTTACGGATATCAACAGTTAATTTGAATGATAAAGGGCGAACGTTTGCCACTTTAAGATGAATGTTACTATCACGGCTGCATACGATGTACTTGACTTGAAGCTTAAGAATGTACTGTCTTCGGAAAGTGACGTTCTAAACAAAGATATTCCTATGGGAAACCAAACTGTGGTCGGTACTTGGGCTGGCATGAGTCTAAGAATATCGTTGAGCCATCCACTCCTGTGTAGAGGGTCATGTTTACAGCTAAAACCTTCACTACAAAATGAAAAGAACTGGGAATATATAAAAGCTTGAGTGTAGCGAAATAAAAGCATCTCGCTTGAGCATTTCCAACAGACTGCCATTGTCAGTGAATGCGTCTAAGAAAGTACGGAAGTGATATTACTAATTATATAATCCCAATGCATTCATACCTGGATTTGTAAACATATTACTAGTATTACCATCACTGACGCTTCCCCAGTCACTACAATAGCGTTTCAAATAGACGTGTAGTCTGCCTTGAAAAATCGGGGAGCCCATCCACAGAGGAACACTGTACTGATGAATAGTAAATCGGGAAATAACAGGCAGAGCAAATGAAAGATTATCACTGGGAACAAGCAATTTGTTGCCGAAATTCTCTCATTTCTATTTTCATCAGTTCCACTTTGTGGTTCCATATTTGAAGACGGTTTTGGTCTATCACGTCTCATTTTCAAGCAATCACGTCCTATCAAATTGTACTTCATCAGTGCTGTTCCCACGGAACGCCCACTAGGAAAATTTTCAAACGAGTCTTGTAATGCTATTCCTATGAGAATTTTAAGTAGGAATATTTAAAAAACCTGAAATGCAAGGGAAAATTCCAGTTACAGATCTGAAATCAGCTTCAAATATTGACTTTGGAACAGTTCTTACATTTGAGGGAACGGAAAAAAAACATTTGTTGCTCCTGTGTTGTCAGAAGCAGAAAGTGGAGGAAAGGAAACCCGCACTACAATGAGGATGTTTGGGCTAACCAAGACTATGGTAATCCATAGGCCCCCCGACTGACTCAAATGACATATTACCAGACATGTTAAGAGTCAAAATATTAAACTCTCTTCTGATGACCGTGCTCACATATTAATCAGTAAATAAATGTCTCACAGTTACGGTGGTGGTCAAATTCTTTCAGATAATAGAAAATAAAATTCGTCATTGTCAGTTTTGAGCTCTTTGTTAAGCCTTCATCGCATTTTGTCTGTGAGTGAATTCACATCAGTTTCACACAAAAAAAAACGCGAAATGTCCCTCCTCTTGTGGATTCTTCCTATAAGAGGAGCTGTAAGTACTTTCATTGTTTTTTCTATTTTATGAAAGGACCATGAAAGAGTTAAGGTATTTCTTTATTCATGTAGCTTCCTGAAAACAACTGTATTTAGTGATCATGGTACAAGTTAGCCTCGAAATGCTCCATAATGTTTTTTTCAAAATAAAATTAAACATTCGTTTAGGGCAATAGTAAAACCGCGCAGGAAAAGCCAAGAGAAGAACTTTGGTATTTGTTTTAAGTCCTTTTTTGATAGTCAGCTTGATGTACAATTGCATTTCTCCTTTCATATCGTAATACATCAAACTATGTTACGGGAGGAAACCGAGCCAGCGCCCTTATAGCAAGAAAAGGTTGGCACTTAGTTTTCACAAGACAAACGCAATTTTCTTACAATCGTGTCAGAATATGTTACGCCTCGGAAGGTCAGTCATTAGCTTATATCTGGTAAATTATGTATTTGTTTAGTATGTAGACGATACTACGAGAGGCGGTAGGTCAGATGCTAAATCGTGGTTTTTAAATTTTATAAACACTATAATGCAATACTAGTTAAAACCTAGCCAAGCACAATGCGGAGTTGTTACCAGGAAAGAAATTTGACGGTGTAACTATGACAAGAAAAAAATTTGAACCCAACTAAGAACACGACGCAAAAGAAACTTGATTTTGTTGGTAATTCAACTATTCCGTATGGGACCCTACAAAATTTTGACTATCAGGAAGTAGGACATTTTGAAAATTAATTAATTTTCGAAATTTAAGTATTGAAATTTGACCAATTTGAAATGCGACATTAATATCTTAAAATCTCCAAGTTAACATTAATTTATACTTAACTAAGTTGAAAATAACTCAATACATATATAAGTAAACTATCCACCTAGTACACAGCGCACATCATTATAAGTTTATCCTTAGTTAAGCAACGACAGAGTCATTGAACTTTGAGTTTGTCGAATCTGCGTATTGCAGTGCAAATCCATGTTTCGTCGTAGAGATATTAACGAAACATGGCTCGTTTCCTTCGACGAGTTCTCGATAGAAAACACCACATCGATACAAGAACATGCACACACAAACACATAAAAACGTACAAATTTTGTTCTACTTACACTGTGAAAAGCTACGGCCGATTAGAGTTTAACTTAAGATCCTTAATTTTGTATCTCTGGAAAAATTGAACACGCTATGAAAGGTGTCCAGTCCAGTTCGTGTAACACGCTATGAACGGTGCCCAGTCCAGTTCGTGTAACACGCTATGAAAGGTGTCCAGTCCAGTTCGTGTAACACGCTATGAACGGTGCCCAGTCCAGCTCGTGTAATATCATAAGCTAGCAAGCAGGAGCAGGATAACGTTAATTTGTCTTGTCTTATCTCTCTGATTAATAATACGTGATTAGCTTAAAACTTTCTAACTTAAGAAAACTTGATGTTGATGCCTTAATGGGTCACGATCTAGGCTGAAAATTACTTGAAAGAGCTAGCTGCTGACATGCAGCACTAACACTTTATATTCGAACTAAATATCACCCAGGAAATAACCGCCATGTGTACTAACCAAGTTCTACTCTGAAACTATACAGAAGTTGATAAGCTATGAGATTAATTCTTCATGTATAGAAGTCTCTTGATTCTTTCCATCATTGCTGAGAAAAACATTCAAAAGCAAGAGCATTATGGGGCAGTCCGTGTGACTTTTGTTCACAGTTTGCTTCCATACAAATAGGTAGACAGCATAAGAACTAGGAAGCCTCGTTAATTAGCTAACGGCAGGTGCGCAGAGTATCGTGAATTCATGAGTTCATATTCCATAATAAAGTAGAAGATATCGTCATAGCGCAGCCCGCGTATATCTCACAAGTTATGGCGATGAGGTACAAAAATTCCAAAAATTAATTAAGAAGTGAAGTAAAGACAATCGGATTATTATATTTAATCATGACTTGACGCTAAGGAAAAATTTGATAGATTTATGTCACAAGTTGAGATTTTGAGATAAAAATAATAAAGCACTTTATAAAATATTCTTAATCATCTGACGACGCAAATGAGTCCAGATATAATTAAATTTAACGCTTTCAATCTTTCCTATCGATTTGCAAACACATATCCAGGGCTATGCAATTGACTAAGAACAACGTAAATTAGTAGTCTTAACGTAAATTTCCCTCGAACAAGCTCGAGTGTACTTCACCAATGTACCCTCGGCTACAAACTATTGATGATTTTCATAAACATGCCTTGACAAGAATATGCTTAGATTCTTCATCAATTCCAGATCCTCGGCTCCAATAGACATCTTTAGACCTGAACTCTCAGTTAGAAGATAGTTTTTCATTAGCTGTGCTGGGATAGAAACCATACTTGGTTGTAAATTGACCTCACTTTCATTTCAAAGTTTCAGAATAGGCGGTAGATATATTCCCAAATGAGTAGAAGTTTACTTCTCATCCACTAGCCTTACCCGTCTACGCCTACGGCAACGCAGAACTCTCAGATCAAGAGCTCCCCAACTTAAAATAGAGACGGGGAAACGCCATTCAATCCTTCTAAACTAGTATGCAATCTGTCAAGACTGAATGTCGATTGCGAGATGATATTATAATCATCCATTTGCCATAAATTACGTCAAAGATAGAGCAACAGATATAGTATATAACTGCGCTGAAAATACGGCTTCTAATGTTTTCGCAACATTTAAATGAAAATGAGATCATTTTACGACAAAATACGCCAAGGATTCCATTCACAGCGCAAACTAACGTAGAAAGGTTTTAAGTTCAAAGTATCAGTCGGATTAATGCGAATGAAAGTCCAAGTTTTGAAATTGGTAGATAACCTCTGGGTAATCTTGCCAAGCCAGGTATACAAACTTGATTTATCAAGAAACAAAAAGAGGAGGACACATTGCTGAAGTCCGGGCGAAATCTCCTTTAAGATTTGAAAAAAAAACATAATAATAACCAGAGAAGCATTATGAAAGGGCATACCTACACCAAGCAATGCAGGGTAAACAAAATATTTAAACTAGCCTTCATCTAGGATTCCTTTATCATCAGTAAAATATTGTGACCAAATGTCCTTCATCCCGTTCCCGACAGTTCCTACAAATTTCTTGAAGATTAATTCCTAACTTTTTGAGCTATGTTACTGACAAATACAAAAATAAACACTGAGACATTGGTCATTTACTCTTCTTAACATCCCTAACATTTCCAGAATCTCAATGAAGAACAACTCATAAGCTTTTGAGTTATGTTGCTAAAGAAGAACAGGAATACGAACAAACGGTTGAACGGATCTTTGCCTCAAGTTAATCATGTATTCTTCCAAAGAAACACAACAATTCCTGTAAATTTCATGAAGCTCTGTCAATTCGTTTTGATTTATCTCGGTGACACACAGACACACGGAGATAAACAGATACACTCCGGCAGAGACATAACCTCCTTGGGTGAGGTTACTAAGGAACAGTGTTGATTTGTTCGAAAGCTATGGAAAAAGCTTGGAAATATTATATTTACCTCAGCGGAGGAGGTTATGTTTTCGTCGGGTTTGTCGGTCTGTCTGTCTCTCTGTTTGTTTGTTTGTCTGTCTGTTACCAAGATAACTCAAAAAGTTACGGATGGAATTTGACGAAATTTCCAGGGATTGTTATGTAGATGATTAACTTTTGTTTGGTGAAGTTCCGTCCATTCGTTTGTTTGTTTGTTTGTCTGCTTCTTTTTTCTTAATGCCATAACTCAAAAAGTTATGAACGGATTTTTATTAAATTTTTACAAGTTGTTAGGTATATTACGAAGCGTAAATGGCCAAAATTTTGTGACGATCTGTTTACTCGTTCGTTCGTTCGTTAGTCACTATTTCTAATTCTATGCTTGTTAGCACAATAACTCAAAAAGTTATGAATGGATTTTTATGAAATTTATAGGAGTTCTTATTAATGAATGATTAAATTTTGGTGCAGATCGGTTTGTTCGTTTGTATATTTGACCCATGTTTGACTTAATGTTTGTTAGCAGCATAACTGAAAAAGTTACGAACAGATCTTCACGAAAATTGTATAAACTGTTAATACTATCAGAGGGCACAAATGATTAGATTTTGGAGCTGATACAAAGAAAATTATGGTTTTAAAGCCAAATTGAAGTTTTGTTACCTTTGCCTCGCTTGGCGGAGGCATGCGCACTCAAAGTGCTCTAGTTAACTTTATTTTGGTTCAATTTCTCTGGTATAATAATTTCAATGTAAGTATTTTTCAAGTGCTAAAATTTTTTGCAAAATTCCTCTCAAACTTTCCCTTGGCGTCAAGGGAACATAATATACCAAGTCTATCTGCAGCCCTTGCTGAATTTTTTACTAATTTTAGAGCTGTTTGTAAAAAAGTTATGAGGAACCATCCAGAATGTCTTGTAATGATTCCGCCACTTTAATAGGGCATCACTTTAGAAAATTGTAAAGGAATATTATTAACCCTAATAATATTTCACTGATAATTATTATCAGGATTGCGTGTTGGAAGAAAAAGTAGAGACTGAAGCGCACAGCAAAGAGAATGACAAACTGCCTTAACATCCATAAATCACAAATACGTGATTTATCCTTCAAATCTGTTTGGGTACGCAAAACTTGGCAGCTGATCCGTGAGAAAAAAGAGTAAAGTAGAGCACTCTGAAGGTGCATACCTCCGCCAAGCAAGGCAACGTTAACAAAAAATTCACATTGTTCCTGAAAATGTTATTTCTTTTTATCAGCCCCAAAATCTGGTCATTTGTGCCTGTTGAAAGTAATAACAGCTTCTGCAGTTTTCTTGAAGCTCTGTTCATAACTTTTTGATTGTTTTGCTTATTGTTAATCATTTGTTACTCCTAACATCTCTGACAAACATTGTAAACTACGTAAAACACCGTCTTATACTTTCAAAGTTATCTTGGTGACAGACAAACAAATAGTTAAACCGACAAAGAGACAAACTCGACAAAAAGAAAAAACAACCTCCTTGGCGGAGGTACGTATCCACGAATGACGGTGCAAGAACTAAGTAAAAGGTCAACCATGGATTTCACGACAGCCAATCAACTATTCAGGTAGCCAGAAAACTTGAGAAAAATTAAGTGCATACCTACAAAATTCCACTAGATAGATGGTCAGGAGTTACACAAAGGGCTATAGAGGCTCAAGGCATAGTAAAGGGGAAACACTTAGACTGCATACTCAAGACAGGATCACACAAATCAAGACTGATCACATCAAAAAGAGTCAAAATTCATATCAAAACGTCGTTGGGCTATGTCCAAGATTTGAAAATATTACTCCTTCCAACAATAGAGATCCTGTGTATCTACCCAATACTCTCACGTACACTAAACAACGTCAATGATAATTTTTGGCACTTGGAGTAAAATGGGCTATGGTCAAGAAGCTAGAGTTGAAAGAAGCTAACTTACTTGACTGTGACAGTAGCGGCAGGATGGTAGGGATGTCGAGATGCCATCTGTCTAGCCCTGACGCAACACGAGAACATGCTTCCACCACACTCATTAATGTTAACATCAGCAACAGCGCTCCCGACACCAACACCACTAGTCCCGCCATGAAACAGGCTCTCTCCAAGCCGCTTCCCCAGGCCGCCACTCCCACTGCGGCTGAAAGGAGAGACATAAAGGCCGGTTGGATTGTCTGGATGGCAGGGGCCGCTTTCCCCAGTCCATTAATCTCAAATGCGGCTGAAAGCTACAAGCCGTGTGTGATCGCCAGTCAAGTAGCTTTCTCAGTCTACCAGTTCCAACTGAGACTGAATGGAGAGACATGAAGGCCTGCTGGATTGCCTGGGACGGCGGAATACTCGAGTTCAGTGTTGTCTCTAATTCTAAGCATCCGTGAACCTTCATGAGCAGCACTTGATCACAAGTTCGCCCTTTCTGTCGTTACTGCCTTTATCAACAGAAATTCATTTCAGAATAACGTCAACGCAATATTTATGTACTGCCGCATGGACGGGTTGGTCTGCACAGAAAATGCGGTACCTTCTGCCCTGGTGTTTTGTTCAAGACATGTTGACGTCCATCTGAATGATTAGTTTAGCATTTCGAGTCTTTCACTGAGCGATGGCAGTGAAATAAGGATGAATATCCAGGGGGGTGGCGCTGTAGTAGTAAATTAACGTGACAGAACACCCAAGGTCGTAAACCCTCCCTTCATCAGTGATAGTATTCAAAGAATTTATAAGTCCAAATATAGTGGTATTATTTCGGAACCAAGAAAATGCCTGTAGTTTGTAAACACGCCTTCACTGGTAGTAGTTACGGCAAGTACCTGTCCAAAGGGTTTGAGAGTTGACGACAACTCGAATGAGAAGTACGCTGACGTAAGATTTGTCAGGCAACTTATATAAAATGTAAATTCTGAACTTCCAGCGGATGCCAGTTGGCAGATTTTGCTCAGTGTGACAGTAAATAGTGGGAAAATATTTCTCTGTGGTGTCGGTGAAACGGAGCGTTTCTACAGCACTAACAGTGAATACATTTAGCCAAATCCAATGAAAGATCAATGCACAGTTAAAGCAGAACATAAAAAGTCCATTAATTAAAGGCAACAAAGATTGAAACAAAGTTTAGCACCTAACCCTGCTGAAGCGTAGCTAGACTACACACCAAAATTTATGCGCCATGTAACACTCAATAGCTTGAAAATATCCTCAACCGAAAGATATATACGCCATCAACACTCAAGAGCCCAAGTAAATACTTCAAAATTAACGGTAGGAAGAAACTGAGCTTGAAAAGTCTATGCTTATGCTACAGCTAACATTCAATCGCTTAAACGCATTCCTCAAAAATAGAGTTGTAGCCAAAAAATTATATATATGAGGCCATCTAACACTGACTTACAATTACGCTGACTCTTAAATCTTATGTAAACAAACGTTGGAGGAACTCTTAACTCCCAAGCATAACGCAAACGAATAACCATCTTCGATAAATTTGGATTCTGTATGTCATGAAAGAGGAACTCCGAGCCAATGAAATTTCGCACCTTCTAACACTAAGGGAATCTTCGATTAGGCGCCAAAATTTAGCTTTCGACGCTCGACTTGTCCAATTCTTCACACAGAAGCTCAGCGTTTGTCTTTTTGAAACGCGCTGCAAGTGTCAGAAGCAACGCGATGACCTGGAGCAGGCTCGAAGCTCCATTATTTCAAAGCAAGATGGAGTCCTGGAAGTCTCAAGGGTAACCGATTGTTGATTGATGTCTGAAACTCATTGCAGGAGGTCGAAGCCAACACACCTGCCTGAAGTCTCGAACTAGTCAAACCTCGCAGACTTGATTTGGAGGCCCAATCGAACATTCCCTTAGTCTTTTAAAATACGTGCCCATGCGAGTATGCTTGTTCTTATTAAAATGGAGCTGAATAAACTCTGTATTAAATGTTTTGCATGTCATATACTACAGACTCTTAGAAAAGCATCAAAGTAAAGCGAGGAAGCTGTCATAAAGTAAAAAAGAAGAGCTCGAAAGCCATCAGTTACACGTTTAATTCGCCCCTCAAATTAATTTTAAATTCATATTCTTTTAGAGTTCTGTAGTCAATTTTCCAATCGAGTGCAATGTGTAGCATTTTTTCGAGACACCGAAAGATTATTTTCTATAGCATGGCTCCTCTGTAGTTCAAGGTCCCTATGCTAACTAAATGACTCAAAGGAAAACTAGATAATGGTGCAGCATCATCAGAGCAGGGAGATCCTCAACCAAAGTTAGAATATTCATTGGCTAAAGCTCGCTGCAACGATGCGGCAGCGTTGTGTGTGTCGGCGCTAAGTGCTCCAGAAGAACTGTCTGTTCGGGTCTGAGGGCTCCGCTAGTGTCAGAGCCTTGACTGAAGTGCTCCCTAAACCTATTGCCTAGCCCAGGCCACTTGGGGGCGCGACGCACATAATATTAGATGATGGAGCCTAACACACCTAACCCTAAGGCCTGTCCTGTGCCGAGTCTAACTAAGGCTGCCTAACTCTAACGCGTCGTCAAATGACCGAGTGTCACAGCAACCGAGACGGACAGCAGAAGCCTGACCTGGACCCGCCTGCTGCAACGCTGCCGCTGCGCGCCTGCTCCACGATGCCCGACCGGTTGCTCAGCTGCCGCTCCAGCAGGCGGATCTTGACCCTGGCGACCTGCAGCTCGCGCTTCACCCGCCAGATGTGCGTGTCGCACCAAGGGTCCGAGCAGCGGTGTCGGCGCAGGCGGTCCTGGGCCTCGTACACCGCACCCCGGAACGACAACGACTTCCCCATGCTCTGTGCGGGGTCGAATTGGATAAAAGTTCATTAGCAGTGCGTAAAATATACTTCTTAAGTCAATGATAAATAACCATGCAGGCGCTGACTGTAGTCATATGCCAATGATGTGCGTAATATTATTGAGCATCAGTGTCGTACAACACGGACTGAATAAACGCCAAGTGATGAAGAACATGCTAAAATTATCATACTACGTGTATGATTATTGTTTATGAGTACATGCATGGATATTGTGAGTGAAGGCCAGTAACTGATAATATACAGTAACTGAATAAAAGTTAATAATGATAGACTCTGGGCGCTAAGCACCCGCTAAGCACCCGCTAAGCAACATCGAGTCAACTGGCTATTCAGGCTAAATTATCAGCAGGTTTCAGTTTAGACACGATGCTCGCCACAGCGCTCGGGGTTTATTTAAATTCAGCTTGGAGTCGAGAGTGGCACATTTAATTATGTGATGAAAGATGAGTAATAAGCGATGGAGCGTTAATTGTAGTAAAAAGAAGCGTGTGATTCCAGTCAGAGCTGCAGCAAGTGTGCAATTATTCCTAGAAGTATAAAACACTGAGAACAAATTTCAGGCGTACAATAATCACAGAAGCAACAATGCCAAGATATGATAAACTGCAAAGGCAACTGTATTATTTGGAGAACTAACGCAACTAGCGCAGTAACGCCCACGGTTAAATGTGATGTGTTGCTGCACTAGTCATATTAGCACTCTATTTTTGCTGTAGTTTCAGGCTGATACACACGATCAGGAAGCAAAGAGAGTAGCGGGAGGATTCATGGGAATAAAATAAAACTTAGCCGTGACCGCATGTACCCAAATGACGTCACATCGACGAGTCGATTTATTTGAGTGTGGGACCTCAAGTCTTCCTAGGTTGGGTTCTTAAACTTTATCAGCTAATATAAGCAACGTTATATTCTGCACGCGAGAGAAACCACAATAACAGTTATTGCTGAGTCGAAAAAATACGTTGATATGTTTAAATATGTTCTGTAATGAACACTGTGCTGTGAACTGAGTATGAAGTGTAAATAAGGCTTCAGTTGAAGTTGAATAAGTTAAATCAGGTCGCCATACCCAAATTTCGCCGCTAGTGCTGTGAAAGTTTCCACCAGCCTCCAATACAATATTCTATAGATAATTGTTTATTGCTCAATTTGTATATATTCTCTTAATTTATTTATGTGCTTAAGAGATCAAATTCGCAATTTACGACGATTTTTCAGACAAAATTAGTTAAAATACTCATGGGCTGTTCAGCCACAGATTCATCGATGTGACGCCATTGATGACGTCACTTTTCAATACTAGTTTTACATGAGTCCTCCCCTCCCGTTACGCTCTTTGCTTCCTGCGCACGATGGTCAAATGAACGAGTTACCTCAGCTAGTCGCTTGATTGTTGCGTTGAGACTTCGTAAGCGCAACTTTGAGCTTTCCAGAAAAGGTTTTAAAATATTTGCCGTGAAGTCAGTTTTCTTAGCAAGTGTTGTTAGTAAATTTTGGCAGTTCTCTTCATATTTGAAAAGAATATAACTCAAACTCGCTCTTTTGACTAGCGTGTGTCACACCTGTACATGGACCGCTCTCCGAAAGACGACGTAAATATTAATGTATCTGCCACGCCCGCCTGTGCGCACTGCGCCCATGAGGATTCTCAAATGCTTCCTACCAACTGACGTTATTCCTAAGAAGCCTGGCTAGGTTTGTGACTAACGAGCCGTAGGGCTAAGGCACCCCAGCCTACTTAAAGCAGAGTTGAAGTCCGATACAGGAAGGGTGGAGAGAGCGACATTAACAGTTAGTTATAAAGCTGCATATTTTATCGATGGTTTTTGTCTAGACTCTAGAGCAAATATGAACTGAAAAAGTACCAGCCTTTACCGCCAGTAGCGAAAAGATAATCTGATAACGACACCTGCAAAAACACTAACAATGAGAGGCAAACAGCAGGACGATTGTCCATGTGGCACTCACCAGACTAACAAGAGCGCAGCAGCCCCCGCTGTCTCTCTTCGCCAGCATCTTCCTGACGTATTTAAAATAGATGTGCTCCATTGCCAGCAGCGCCACCGCCAGGACGATACCTGCAAGGTGTTCGTCTAAAGTAATTATAGCACGTTTTCTAATTTGACGTGTGCGTTTGGGCAAAATTTCATGGTGAGATATTAAAGAAAAAATGAGTCAGCTGTGAATATAGAGGATTGGAGTGGTGTATAATAAAGACCAATGTGTATTTACAATATCATTTCAACAATCGTGGAACTTATGCAGCTGTAGCTGTATCCAGCTGTAGTGCTGGATCAAAGCGCTGGAGCCCAACAAGTAGAAAATGCAAAGAAGCAACAGAATAAGAAAAGAGTGATTAGGAGTACGGAAAGCAACGAAAGTGAGCGCAACCAATGGGATCCCCTGGGGAGCAACTCCCCATAACAGAGAATGGGCGACAAGGCATACCCAGGCAAAGGTGCTGAAGAATCCGCAGAACTGACAACAATCGCTGATGTGAAGATGTCAGGAGCGACGCCCACGTGTCTAAAGTGTAACCTGCGGGCCGACGCACGCGGTAGCCGCGCTGTGTGGGCACATGTAGACACGCGTTGCCGCCCGTGTACGCTAAGCTCAGCTCCCTGTGGGCCGCTAACCAACACGGCTCGCTGTTCTCAGTGTGCACAGCACTACAGCACCACCACAGGCACACAACTACAGGGTTGGAAATACTTCACTGTTCACAATACTGCAAATGATTGCAGAGGCGAATATCTCTGCCATGCCTCAGTTAACCCTCGAAGGGATAAAGAAGGTGTTGAATGGATAACCTTAAGGTCCCGTATAACTCACAACAATCACTTTCACACCCTCCGTTTACGCGAGGTATTACGCGGAGTGTACTAACAGAGAGCTTTTTTCTCCTATTGGGTTGCCAGAGGATCGCACACAGCAACTGGTAGAGCTACATACAGAGGCTCGCGCTGCAGACAGAAGGCCGCTGCCTCCAGAGGCGCGCACTACTGCAGTCAACCACAGATCATCAAAGCTATGACGTCAGAGACAGTAGGTTCATTTGAGAACTGTAACCCCAACCCCCCTTACCTCCTCGACGATCCCCATTTCTGGTTGGGGTTAGAAACCTCGTATTAGCGTCTGAACCCCTGACATGCCGCCTCAGCAAGCTAAGCACTACAAGAATACACTGGCCGAGAGGCGCGATCCCCACATTAGAGTCTACAGGTCTGCCAGTCTAACGTGCTGCCAGTACGGGCGGCAGAGCCTGAGTAAGGTAAGGTTAGCCTCAGGCTCCGCATGCCCACTAGGCACCACAAAAGCTGCTAGGGAGTAGCACTAAGGCTCCGCAGGCCCACTAGGCACCACAAAAGCTGCTAGGGAGTAGCACTAAGGCTCCGCAGGCCCACTAGGCACCACAAAAGCTAGGGAGTAGCACTAAGGCTCCATAGGCCCACTAGGCACCACAAAAGCTAGGGAGTAGCACTAAGGCTCCGCAGGCCCACTAGGCACCACAACAGCTAGGGAGTAGCACTAAGGCTCCGCAGGCCCACTAGGCACCACAACAGCTAGGGAGGAGCACTATAAGGCTCCGCAGGCCCACTAGGCACCACAACAGCTAGGGAGGAGCACTAAGGGTCCGCAGACCCACTAGGCACCACAACAGCTAGGGAGGAGCACGCACCAATGACTAGCAGGAGGTAGGCAGACAAGAATTGCTCGATGGCCAGCGGCTCCGACGCTCGCCTCTGCTGCTTCTTTGGCTTACAGGTGCCGGTGAGCCAGAACCGCTGCAGCCGCTCGATGTCCCCTGCAGCACAGGAATAATTTATCTGGTTTACCTATCGCAACTTAATTAAAAGTGGCGAATCCAGCATAACCTGAGCCACAATAACGCCTAATCCTAACAACGTAAGCTAACGTAATGTATCCACACCTCAACCGAACCCAATCTAAGGGCGCTGGCACACCAAAAGCAGTTCTGCGAGAAGCTGCCAGGTAGGCAGTTTTTGAGAAGCACGGAATGCTTTAGAGCGCGCCCACCGAACAGCGGCAACGGCCTGCTCAACTGCCGCTGTTCGGTGTGCGGGCTCCAATGCATTCCGTGCTTCTCAAAAACTGCCAGCCTGCCTGCCAGCTTCTCGCTGGACTGCTTTTAGTGTGCCAGCGCCTTTAGTCTTTTTCAACTTGACTTTACTGTATATTGCCGAATTCATCGCCAACTAACTTGACCTATTCTAGCTGCAGCACGTCATGTCATGTAGTGTATTGTTCCTGAAAACTTAAGCTTCGCGTATATTCTGCTTCCGAATCTTTTAGCTGTCAGTAGCCCTCAACTAGTCCACAAGGAACTACATACAAAACTTTAACAGACTTACACTGTAGCTGCGTTAGATAGAAAACTACAAAGATATATATAAATTTTTTGAAGAAGCCACACTAGAAATTTTTGCCTCAAGAGCCATTTTTACAACTCACCGTTCTCCTTATAAGCCATGAGCATCTTATTGAAGGACAGCCTGTGCTTGCTGCCCCGAGGGAACGCCAAGCCGTACCCTGTGAGGGCGTACCAGGAGCCCACCGTCAGGATCTGACACTCCTCGTCCTGCCCCACCCAATAGTCTAGCACCGTGGCGTCGTATATGAACGCATCCAGCTCCCTGAAGGTGCAAAACTTTATGGTAAGAACACGTTCTATACTCCTAGAGAACGTAAAAATATATTATTTAAATGCTTTCAGTCCCCTATTTAAGCCTTGTTCGCACTTGGGACAGTATTTCGTCAAGTGGTAAGTAGTTAAGTGCCGAACAGCAAGACTTTATTCAAGTTGTTTAGTCAGTTACTAATCTGCTGGACTAAATTCTTCTACCTTTTCAGGCAAGTCAGCAGGGAGTGGCCCCTCATTTGAAAGTAGCCACTAATGCGCTGTACACACTTTAAATAAAACAGAGTGTGAAAGAACTTTGGTAAGTAGTTAGTCAAGTGACAAGCAGCTACCTAACACTTGACTAAATACAATCCCAAGTGCGAACAAGGCGTTAAAGAGCAAAATAACTACGCAAAGTCATGCTCGATAGTTACTGTTGGCTGTAACCTGCACATTCTTCGAACATGCTGAAGGAGGACCAATTGACTCAGTCAATGAGCAGCTTGGTGCTGGTCGATTTGGCCTCCACATCGTTGCTCTACCTACAGGTGATCCATTATCTACACTCCACCCAATACGAGGTTGGGACTCAGTATATCGAGCGGATCGCTGAAGTCAAATTAAGCAAAATACAAATAGTTATATTTTTCAGAAATTTCTACTGGAAGCGTTGATTTCAACCCAAGACGAGTGACGGGCTGGAAACTAGTTTACGGAGCAAGTTTGAGTCTTCAGTAGTCTCAGATGGAATTGACTTAGGGTTACCGTCGGATCAACGGATCAAATCCACCGCATCTGTCTGCAAGTTAAGGATAAGCCAAGCCTATTAGGTTTGACACAACAGGCCAGTCGGTGAGAATATGAAGTTTGTACTCAAGTCTGGAGCTGCACGGCCGCCTGCGACGGCTGTTACACGCACGGGTGATAGAGCGCTTTCGAGACTTGGCTGCTCCGAAGCTCCAGACATGCTTTGACTTTCCCACTTTGTCTCCTTTTGTAAGTGTTAAAAGCAACGCGATTACACTGAGCTGGTATACAACTCTATTTTTCGGAGCAAGATTGGGTTTCTGGAAGGTCCAAAGGCAACCAATAATTAAGAGCCATCGCCAGGTAGGTAGTAAATTGAAAGGGCAGAAGTGAGCGCGCCTGTGCGACGTGTCGAAGCAAAGACTGAAAGTTTCATTTCGGCGTCCAGTGGGAGGTGCCTGCGTCCCGTGTTCTCTAGGGAAACGCTTGCATTTGGTAATGGCTTACTTTTGGCTGTGGTCGAGTCTACATTTGAGCTTTGGCGTAGTTGTTCATTAACCTATTACGGAGCTTTCAACATAATGTATCATATTGCATCCAGCTTTACTTGAATTTTTCATAACATGCGGCTCTTATTATTTCAAAATTTGTTTAGAGTGTATTAATTTTGATACAACGCAAATAACTAAAGCATTCAGCGGTCTCCTCTACAGAAGGGACGATGGCCCAAATACGCCGCAAGAAGTCAAAACCTACCCGAAAAATATGGACCAGGACCACGATAATTTTTTAATTAGTACGGTACGGCGCGCAACTTCCGCCATTCTATCACTTCTCTCGGCACTCAATCTTACTTGTTCTTTATGGCCCGTATGCCCTCCTTGACGCTGTTCTTCATGGTGCGCTGAGTGCCCATGTAGTCCCACATGATGGGGTGGTGCTTGCGCAGCACGCTGGCAGCGTTCGTCTCAGGGACCGTCCCGTACTTGTAGGGAGGCTTCTCCGTGAACGGGTTCTGCAGCTGTGAGGTAAAGAGGCTCGTTACACTAGATGCTGATTGCCCGGCAAATATTCCTTGTACGTGTGCCGTAGCTATGCTGGGCTGTCTAGGCAACGAATGATGCAGCTGTCAGGTTGAAGTATTGATTACATGCTTAAAGGAAGTATGAGGGTAAATCAAACATAGGACTTGTCCTGTGTAAGCCACCGGCTCAAGTTTTTAATGTCATTACGCTTTGGCTATTTTTCAATTGCAGCCCCACTTCCAATCGTCATGGACTGACTATAAACGAGGTACATATGAAAAAAAAAGTGATAATACGGCTAGCTGTGCGTCAACTCTAGCATCTGTAGTGGTTCCCCGTTTGTACGAAATGCAAGGTAATATCTGAAGCACCGTTAATCCCACTTTGAAGTCAGAAGGGAGTGGGTGTTCTATAGTGATCGGTTTCATGAAAAGACAAGGCCCGCTGTTGTTCGTTCTCTATACTAGTGACATGTTCTCTTCACTCGAGAACACGTTGATCAACTAAGCCGACGATTCCAATTTGATGGCAGTGATACCTGCTCCTTGCCTGCGTGATGCTATCGCTCAGTCTCTGAATAGGGATTTGCCACGCATTAGTGCATGGTGCTCGGCCTGGAGTATGAAGCTGAATGCCAGTAAGACCAAGTCGATGATTATCAGTCGGTCTCGGACACTTGTATCGCAGCATCCCCAATTGGAGATTAATGACACTTTACTTCAGGAGTCTAGCTCTTTGGAGATTCTTGGTGTTGTCTTTGATGAGAAGCTTACTTTTGAGCCGCATATGAGGAGGTTGGTGTCACGTGCTTCCACTAAGATTGGGTTCCTGCGTAAGGTGAATTCCGTGTTTGGTGATATTGCTGCCTGTGTTGGAGTATTGCTCACCGGTCTGGGCTTCAGCTGCTGACACTCACTTGCGTCTGTTGGACCGACTTGTTAGTTCAGCCAGCAGGCTGTGCGCTGATAATGATCTAGTGAACGTGTCCCACAGGAGAAGAGTAGCAGAGCTATGTATGTTTTATAAGGTGTACAATAATGAGAGGCATTGGTTGTATTCTTTTCTCCCTGCCCTCAAGGTTTTTGGGAGAGAGAATCGTGCTGCGTGCGGAGCGCACTCTTTCACTTTGGAGGCTGTCAAATGTCGAACTAATCAGTTCTGTCGGTGCTTTGTGCCCTGGTCGGCTAGGGTTTGGAATTTGTTGCCGGCATCGGCCTTTGCTCGTAATTGCATATAGACGTTTAAGTCAGCTGTGATTGGTTTCTTGCTGAATTTCCTTTAGCAACGTTTTGGGCTTTCCGGTGTTGCAAAATGCTTCATTTGGGTTGTATTATCTGTCCGTGGGAGCTCAAGCGTGAAGTTTTAATAATAATAATAATATACTGCGGTGCGAAAATGGGTGGCTACAATGTCGAGCAATGGTGCGCTATCGAGTTCTGTATCAGGCACGCACACAGTACAGCTGAAACACTTAACAAACTCACGAGGCTTCTGTAGATAGAATTCTCTCTGAGCCCAGATATTCAGGTGCTTTATGTTAGAAAGATTGAAGATACACCTAGCAGCGGAAGACCTTGAGTCACAAGAACTGATGAAAATGTACCAGGTGTTTTTTTAGGCGGACAAATTTCAACCATAGGTAGAAGAACTTAAAATGAATCGATTTTCATGAATGATAAAATGCCCAAAACTCCTTAGTTTTCGAGTTATAATGGCCTAAATAAATTTAAAGCTTCAAGTATTTTACTACGTGCGCGCCAATGTTAGCACTAGTTTTGATAGTTCAGCACGTTTCTGACCCCACATAAGCAGTTTAGATTATTTTTACAATAAAAACTGCAAATATTTCATGGTTAGGAGAAAATATGTGCAGTTTCAAAGTTAGCATTTAACGTAATCACACTACTGTGTGGCGGACACTACGTCGTCAGAGTTTATATCCGTGTCGTTCCCAAACAAAACGCAAGGGCTGCTGCTACCAGATTTTGGACCTTGTGTACAATTTTCAGAGTGGCTCATGCAACAGAGAACAAGGGATCCCAACTTCTCCAAGCTGATTCTCTTCCACAGATGTAGCGTATTTCATTCGCGAAGGGGTTTTTACCATTCACAATAATCATCAGTGGGCCCAAGCCTAATAATCCTCATGTCATTCGCCCAAATAATCATCAACATCGAGACAGGAATGTTGTCAGAAAACGTGCTGAACGATCAAATTTTGCACTAACATTGGCGCGCACGTAGTATCCCACTTATAGCTTTAAATTTCTTTAAGTCATTATAACGCGAAAACTAAGGAGTTTTCGGGCATTTTATCGTTCTTGTAAATCGATCTATTTTGAGTGTTTCTACCTATGGTTGAAATTTTTCCTAGCATAAAAAAAAACACATAGTATAATGCATCCGGGTTACTGTGATGAGTTCAGGTCGCAAATGACGGTCAGAATGGTCAGTGAAAAGATTAATTTCATACTCACAACCGTTAATTCAGTGTATTGGGATGAGGAAAATTAGCAGCGAAATGGTTCCGAGAAACTTTTTGAGGTGGCTTAAAAATGGCCCGCATTTCCAGGAATGGGTTATTACCGATAACGAGCGCTGAGCCCGAGACTGAAACAAAACTTTAGAGCACTCTCTTGCTCGAAATTCCTGTCAATCATTTTTGTTATGCAGTGGACAAGCGGCTTGCCAAACCTTCCAGTTTTGACAGCTTGTTAACTCGCCATCTTCAATTTCGGACTGGCAGGGCATCCGATGTTGGCCGGCATTCAGTCCACCAGTGTTGCCAGGTCTAACTCACCGCTACTCATCTCATGGCACCTCGAAGTTTTACCACAATGCAATGCTGCTGATCCATACTATGTTGTGCTTCCTCCGAAGAGAGTGAGCTCGGTCACCGGGCATACACTCACCAGAAATTAACTACAGTGGAACCCCGTTTTCCCGGACGTCTCTTTTTCCCTGAATCTTGACTTTTCTGGACTGTTGAGCAAATTGAAACCTAGCCGGAATACCAGAAAACTTTGGTATTTCCGGGAAAACTTTGAAATTTGCTCAACAGTCCAGAAAAGTCAAGATTCAGGAAAAAGAGACGTCCGGGAAAACGAGGTTCCACTGTAACTTTAAAACCGCTCTTTCCTCACACCTGAACTAGGAAACCCGCATGCACTGGTTCGCGTCGCAGATAGCACACATGGGACCAGTAAAGTGTACGGCTGCAATCGACTGCAGATTGTTTGGGCTATTGCGTCACATTAACGGAATATTTGATAGACAACTGCGCTCCCCGACCCTAAGGTCAGTGCTCTCCCAGTCACTGTGAGTACAAGAATTGCTGACGCTACACATTTCCGACCGTCAAGACATTCTTTCCCTGCGTGGGCTCGAACTCCCGACGTCTCGATAGTCTGCAAAGTCAGCAACACTGGCACTGAGCTGCTAGAACTCTCTGGTTCCGCGGTTAGGTGTTCACCTTATTTTCACCTATGTTTACTCTTAGGTTACAGTAAATGCCTACAATTCGATCGAGCACGTTCTTGACGCATAACAAGGATAATTGCTGAAGCAGATACTTGCTCTACAATAAGGGTTCCTTCAGGAAATAAGTACTATTTGCCATAATGGTGATGATCAGAGAAGGTACTATACTGTGACGGCTATTGTTATAACTGTTGGTGTATGGTAAGCGTTCATCTCTGCTATGAAACTAGCTAAGAATTCTGCAGCGGCGCTGGTGGGTCTTGTTAGGGGGAATATTCATTAGGGTTCAATAGCTACAAGAAAAGGGATTTGTCCACCGTGAGGCTTGTAAAAGGCTCGGCACCAGTGCACACACAAGGGTTTGACTCGTTGCTGTAACAACTCACTGCACAGTGAGGCATTTTTGCTAGTTGTATGAATCGCTACGAAGTATACGCATGATACTATAACAGATACGTTTTGTATAGTAGAAAGATGGTGAATTGTAGTAGATATGCAATTTCAAACTCGCTAGACAGTGAGATTGTCTCTAGTACTTACCCGTGTGTCATTTATGCCAGTGAACTCATGAAACTCCTCCCTTGTAATCATGAAGGCGGCCAGGTTGGCTGTGTAGATAGCCAGGAACACTACCGCGAACATGGCCCACATATTCGCCATGAACCTGAAAATTCATAAAGACATATTAGAAAACACAGTTTGATTTGTGCAACAGTGTGACGAAACCCCAAAAATTAGAGAGCCTTATTAGCACTGACACCTGTTTTTTTTTTTTTTACTGTTCGTTTTCGTAAGTCCGCTGTACAGGGTACGTGCAATCTGCCCGCCTAATCTTTGATTTATGGGGTGAATGCGACGATTGTCACATCGCCAGAGCAATGCAATGTTGCAGCCAAGACTTAGCGCAAAACAAACAAGTACTAGAGGCTACCATTCAGCTTTGCGTCTCCACTGACATCAACCGAGAGCCTTTAAGGCCCAGTCTCACAGCCGATCACGCATACATCACGCATAACGTTGGCTTGTGCGTGATTGTGACTGGAGAAATTGACCATTTTATGGGATGTGCGTAATCCAAAATCGCCGGCGAATTGCACATGAAATACGTACAAATCAATGACAATCACTTAAAAATCACGAACACTCCACGCATAAAGTGCGTATGAACCACTTTGGGTCACTTCTGATTCGCTGATGGCTTGTGAACAACGCAACGAGCGCCTCTATAGCACCGCTTCGCGCACAATGAATAACCTGCACTGACGGGGTTTTGCCAGTTCGTTTCAGTAGGAGAAGGCTATTCTTGCGAACAACAGCCAATGGTCCACGCATATGTCGCGCACTATCCGCGCGATTCATCGGTGCGTACTGTGCGTAAATCATAAGTTTTCTGACGTGGAGTATCTGTAGCTGTCAATGGATGTTCGTCGCATCGGGTTTGTGCGCGATTCCAGGTTTTGAGCTGCTCAAAAATCGTGATCACGCACATCGCGCACTAGTATGCGCGATTGTGCGTCGTTTAAACGTCATTAACGCGTTATCTGTAAAGTTCTGACTTGGACAATGCGCGACATATGTGTGGACGGTTAGTGGTTGTTCGCAAGACATTTATCGCTACCGTGCACGCCGATGACTTTTCGCTTATAAAAGCGCATAAAAAACTTGTGAAAAACCTATGAATCACTTGTGTATCACTAACAACTCACGTATGATTATTGCAGCAGTAAGGCAACCTTTTCTTTAAACTTTTGTCAGTCTAGTCCTTGCTGCCATAGGGTGCACATCCAGCATGAACTCCCAGAAAAGAGTTGTCCTAGTGTTCTTGACCCAGAAACAGAATGATAAACTGCAGCAACTTCATCAGATGTTGGTCAGAAGGAGGAGAAGACAGATCAGGAACGTGTGGGTGAGAGACTGGATCCCTAAAAAACAAGCTCAGGGCTTGTATGATCAGCTGCTGGTGGAGCTCTGGAATGAAGACCCAAGATCTTTCCAGAACTTCATGCGTATGCCTCCTGCTACGTTTGATGAGACTGTCCGGAGCTGAACCCCAGGATTACCAAGAAGACAACAACTGGAGAGCTCCCCTTGGTCCTGGTCTGAAGGTTGTCAATACCCATCGCTACCTGGTATCTGGATCCAGCTACCATGACATGGCCACAATACCATGAGCCTTTTTGTCAAAGAAGCCTGTGAGGCCATCACGAAGGAGTACATTGAAGAGCAGATGTCACCTCCAACCGCTAAAGAAGGCTGGCTGCAAATGGCAAATAACTGGTACGAACGGTGGAACTCCCCACGTCATCGGTGATATTGATGACAAACACGTGGGTATAAGTACTGATTCTGGATATAAGTACTACAATTACAAAGGCTTCTTCAGTATCATCCTATTTACCATGATTAGAAGTTCCTGTGGTTGTGGACGTGTCTGGTAATGGCTCTGCTTCAGAAGCTCAGATCTACTACAGTGAGCTGAGAGAACGCGTAGAGAAGGAGAGCATCAGGATGTGACCACAGCCAGTGCCTTTGCCTAATGGCACTGAAAATGTGCCCAACTTCCTGGTGGGAGATGATGCCTTCAGCCAGAGGAACTACCTGATGAAGCCCTACAGCACTATAGGAACCTTGACAGAGACTACAGCCCGTCAAAATGCAGAAGAGTGGTGGCGACCATTTTTGGCATCGTGGCCGATTCCAAGTTCTCCTGAGCACTATGAATAACCACCCCGAAATTGCCAGACTAATTGTCGAGGCATGTGTACTCCTACGCAAGTGATTGTCACTGATTTGTACTTCGATCATGTGCAATTCGTTAGTAATTTTCGATCAAGCACACCCCTCCAGAATGGTCAATTTCTCCACTGACACGTGCAAGCCAACTTCATAAGTGATATATGCGTGATCGGGAGCGTGACTGGGCCTTCACAGCTCAAAACCTGGAATCGCGCTCAAACCCAATGTGACGAACATCCACTGACAGCAACTTATGCTCCACGTCAGAACAGCTTACTAATTACGCACATCACCTATGAATCGCGCACGACTCATAATTTCTGCCCTATCCATGCGCAAACAGTAAGTTAAGTCTCACCTGGCAGTAAGTCCCCTGGGACAGTCCACGTGCACAGCTGCCTGGAACAGCACTGCCCACACCAGCCAGTAAGTCCTAAAGAGGGAAAACTTGTGGTCCCGCGGCGGCGTCATCTGTAAAAGGAAAATATGCGTCTATATAGCATCACCGTCTTCCAGGTAACGCACCGATAGGTCCATCATTGTCCCTAAGCTAATCTGACTTGAGTTGCAACCCAGCAGTGGAGAATAGTACCAAAAATATACCTACGAATTTATTTCTTCATGGTTTACGCTAGGAATGTTCATATAGCTAGAAAAGATAATCTAAATATTAAAATAAAAATAATCAGACTAACAAAAGTGTTGACCTAAAAAATGTTGACGTTTCGGGATTAGATTCCCATCTTAAGAACTAGGAAACTAAAAAACTAAATAGAAGGATGTGAAAGTTTAAAACTAGAAATTAATTTTGATAGACTAGCTGGGGACAGCGGTGTTATCATGTGGGGCTGTAAAAGGTGAATGAATGGAATAAGCTCGGGGGGGGGTCCTATTATCAGTGTTGGTACAGTCGGGCAGTCAGCGAACGTCCTTGGAGGCAGGGGTGTACAGTCGGGGAAGAAACGTCAGTTGTGAATTGTAGTGAGGGGAACGACTGAAGTCATTATGTTCAGGCTGGGATTAGTTTTATGAATGTAAAGACACTCTAAAGTTATAAGTTCTATTGGATTGGAGAAGTCGATAATGGAGAAGTCTTTCCTGCTAATGGGACGGTTGTTTTGTTCTGCATGAAGACGGGGTGCTGAATGTGAAGGTTTTGCTAGTGGTAAACCGGTTCTACTGGATATACCTAAATGTTGGTCAATGCGGGCTTTGTAAAGCTGTCCAGTGCTGCCAACATACGAAGCTTGGCAACTTCTGCAATTGTCCCTGTAGACAACACCAGAAGGCATAAGTATTGGCAGTTTGTCCTTAAATTTAAAGTAGGATCCTATGGTAAATGTGTTTTTCAAAGTGAACCTAAAGTTTATATACGGATAGGCTTCGGAGAGGAAAGTTTTCTGAGAGTTAATTGTAGCGGCGGTGATTCTGCTGTAGTAGGGGAGAGAGTGGAAAAAGTCTAATTTACGAACTGTAGGTTTAGTAATGACGAGATTGAATAGTTTGTCAAAAAACAGTTTACAATAATAGTCTAATAGATAGTGCGGATAACCGTTAGTCTTAAGATAGTTCGAAGAAAGTCTATTTTGTTTGAAAATGCTATATAAGAGGAAGATATGGGATATATGTCCTGAACAGTAAGGTTCTAATTTCATTTATTTTAAATTGGTCATAGCAGTGGCTGAAGAAACTGGTTCCAAGACCCGAAAAAGTTGGCTTCCTGTAGATTCCAGAGGTTAGTGTTGAGTCCTCATTTGTAACTAGGATGCCTAAAATGCTATGGAATTATTAGATTGGTTTTCAGCAGTGAACTTTATGGTGGATGTTTACTGGTTAAATTTTGCAAAAATAGGTCTGAATCAGTTGGGTTTTTGAAGATAAGGAAACTGTCATTTACGTATCGTTTGTACTGGATGGGTTTAAAGTTACTCGGACATTCTTCAAGCCATATTGCTTCGTGTTGACATAAAAATATGTTAGCTGTGAGGAACGAGCGGGAAGCCCATAGAGACTCTTTCAATTTGTTTGTATAGTCTATTGTTGAAAAGCAAAAATGAATCATTAATGGCCAGATCAAGAAAACTTCTAAAGGTGGCTGGTCCATGTTGTGGAATGAGTTACTGTTATCAAAGATTTTGCTACATATAATATCTATTGTTTCTTCTAGGGGCATATTGGTAAACAGGGAAGCGATATCGAAACTAGATAAGTATACGTTAGGTGGCAGCTGAAGATTATTGATGCAGTCTTTAAATTCGTAAGAATTGCGTAATGTATATTGATTCGTTGTAAAAGGTTCAAGAAGTGGGACAAGGAATTTAGCTATTGGTTAGTATGGAATATGATATGCGGCTAATATTGGTCGTAGAGGGATATTGGTTTTGTACACTTTAGGGAGACCGCACATGATTCCAGAAGAAGCCCCAGAGTTGTACAGGGAGCAGTAGGTTGATTTTGAGATAATGCTTTGGTCTAGCAACTTTTTCAGGAATCTATGGGTTAGCTATGAATCTATGAATTTGAGGGTTAGCTTGAAGGGATCGGTATGCTTTCACTTAATAATAACGGTTATCCGCACCATCTATAAGACTATTATTGTAAAGTGTTTCTTGACAAACTATTCGACCCCGGCATTACTAAACCTACAGTTTGTAAATTAGACTTTTTCCCCTCTCTCCCGTACTACAGCAGAACCACCGCCTCTACAGTTAACTCTCTGAAACTTTCCTCTCCGAAACCTATCCGCATATAAGCTTTAGGTTCTCTTTGAAGAGCACATTTACCATAGGATCATGCTTTAAATTTAAGGACAAACCCCCCACACCTTTGCTGTCCGGTGTTGTCTAGAGGTACAATTGCAGAAGTTGTCAAGCTTTATATGTGGGCAGCACTGGACAGCATTACAAAGCCCGCATTGACCAGCATTTAGGTATATCCAGTAGAACCGGTTTACCACTAGCAAAACCTTCACATTCAGCATCCCGTCTTCATGCAGAACAAAACAACCATCCCATTAGAAGGAAAGACTTATCCATTATCGATTTCTCCAATCCAACCGAACTTAGAACTTTATAGTCTCTTTACATTCATAAAACTAATCCCAGCCTCAACATAATGACTTCAGCTATTTTCCTCACTACAATTCACAACTGACATTTTTTCCCCGACTTACACTCCTTCTACCAACGGCGGGAGGATTGAAGCAGTTCTTCTCACTACAATTCACAACGGACGTTTTTCCCCTGACTGTATACCTCTGCCGCCAACGAAGTTCCCTGACTGCCCGACTGTACCAGCACTGATATTAGGACCCCCTGAACTTATTCCAGTCATTCACCTTTTACACTCCCACATTATAACACCGCTGTCCCCAGCTAGTCTATAAAAATAAATTTCTAGCTTTAAACTTTCACGTCCTTGTATTTAGCTTGTTAGTTTCTTAGATCTTAAGATGGAAATCTAATACCGAAACGTCAACGTTTTTTAGGATGACACTTTTGTTAAAAAAGATAAATTACACGTGCCAGTTTCACCTTCAGTTCAGTCTATAAAAGGGTGCGGGTGGTCAATACCACTTCGGCAATGCAATGTTAAAGTCCGGTGATCAATAATTGTAGTGAATACTAACGCCTCAAACGCAGTTAATTGCTGCTGCAAAAAATTAAAATAAATTTATTTACCGAATTTGCCAACTGCATATGGAAGGTTGGATCCATGAGACAAATAACTGTTATTTCCGTGCAGACGAAGACTTGCTGGTGACAACGCGTTCCTAACATGAACTCCGTTTACGCTTCAGAGAGCACTGTCTTGCCGTCTAAGAAGCAACTAAGCTGAAGCGCAAAAAAAATCAGCCATGCTAACGAAAACATGAACATCTCCTTAAACAGAAAAATGAGGTGCAGAAGAAATTATGTTGATGCAAACCGTCCGCAGAGAGCAGAACGAATAGAAACAGAGGCCCCGGGCAGCTGTTGCCACTAAATGCAACATGTACGCTCTACTTGACCACGCACCCCAACTAGAAAATCCACATACATTGGGTTGTGCTATAGATGAATACTGGAAATGCTCCTATGGAGTGACACAGCTGCAGCCGACTAAAATTTGTCAGAGTTACTGAGTCCAGGACATTCAAATTATCTGACAACTGCGGCTTCCCGGGAGTTCCCATTTCTGATTAGAACAGTAACAGTGCCCCGCAGGGGACTATGAAGGTCAGAAGCGCTGAAGTTGAAAAATCGTAAAAATTAACTTGCCCGGGGAAGAGGCGAGCACCCAACCTCCAGTATATTGTCAGTTTTAGCCACACAGGACTCAAAGAAAACTCAAACTGTAGTTCCACGCTGCAGAATAATCTACAGTATATAAACTGATATAGGTCAAACTATCTAACTGCCTGTAAGAGATTGCGATAATAGGTCAATTTCTTCTGGCTGTTGTAGGTGGCAAGATATAAACAAATGATTTATTGTACAGATTGTACATACAGATCAAAAACATTATCACGAAAAACTCACGTTACGCACCTAAGGCAAACTGGAGTAATGAAAGGTCCATTGTGTCTGTTCATATGTGTCTGTGTAATACAATTCTTTGCTCAATGTCCTATACCTACTACACGCACAAGCCGAGTTTACTAGTTAGTACGTATTGTAGATTCAAATTCATCAACTTACCCTCATGGCGTAGCCGTCTGGACTGAGCCACTCGAAGAGGAAAATTGTGATGGCCGCCACGTGAATCGCCACGAAGGCAACCAACATCCACGACGCCGCATCAAAAGGCTCTGCAAAATTTATGATAAAGAGTAATGTACGTTAAAGCATACTGTAGTAGTAGTAGAAGTTTTTACTAGCGCTTCAGTGGCACACTACCTATATCGCGCTGAACTATTCCTGTGTTTAAGCACAGGCTCGTGCACCGACTAGGGCGCGTTTTAAATTGTCAATGATTTTTGTCTCGGCTTTTCTGCCGGTAGGTCTCAGAATGGTCAATGCGCTACTGACAGGAAAAAGGCGCAAGTTGAGCATCTCCAACCCCCGGGCGCGGCTGAACGCTGTCGCTCAGCTACACCGCACAGGGAAGAAAACGAAATGCAAGAAAGTAGAAGTCTAGCGGGAATAGGTCAGCCACCTCGATCGGCAGCCCACCTCCCGAAACAAAAGGGAAAGTATTGAGAGCCTACCTAACTTTACAAAACTAACCTCGTCAGCAGAAACTGCGGCCAGATGCTACATCCCCTGCGGAGAAGGCACTCGGGACCCTTGGGTGCGCGATGCCCAAACATATTGTGGCAGGGAAAGGGGCCGCCACAATATGCCCCTGACGGCCATTAAAGCATACTGATATTCTGTCAAGTTCTGCAACACTTGCAAGTGCATTGATTTTGCAATTATACGTGGAACTCGGAGGAGTAAGCAGCATGAGAGAGGAAGCAATACACGGACAGCAGTGTTTGATAAGATTGGACTAGATTATATGTTAACTAGTGGACCCGTGCGTGAAGAATTCACGCAATAACCTATACCTACGTTTGCCTAATGCCTCTAGGCCTGTGCGGAATCTCCTCTTCTCTTATTTGCTTCTTAATTTTCTTCTTTTCTTCATAGATCCTTTGTCGTGCTGTCATCCTTAGGTCTTCTATATACACAGGCAGAAGTAACGTCTTGAGTAAAACACTTCAACAAACTTAAACAAAATAGCAGCTTATATAGAATGTGTTCGCTCCTTAGCAAAGATACCGATGATACCGTCTTTTCACCTCAAATATCTGTTTCATTTGAGGTGCTCAAATTTTGACCTATGAAGAGAAAACTGCTTCGTCAGAGGAAAACAGTAAGCTAGAAGAAATAATTGTCTACTGCC
>LQNS02278138.1:3063115-3081222 GCA_001587735.2 Parhyale hawaiensis
CGAAACATAAGTTTTCACGGGCAGTAGACAATTATTTCTTCTAGCTTACTGTTTTCCTCTGACGAAGCAGTTTTCTCGTCATAGGTCAAAATTTGAGCACCTCAAATGAAACAGATATTTGAGGTGGGAAGACGGTATCGACGGTATCTTTGCTACGGAGCGAACACATTGTATATAAGCTGCTATTTTGTTTAAGTTTGTTGGAGTATTTTACTCAAGTTGTTACTTCTGCCTGTCTATATAGAAGACCTAAGGATGCCAACACGATAAAGGATCGATGAAGAAAAGAAGAAAATTAAGAAGCAAATAAGAGAAGAGGAGATTCCGCCCCGGCCTAGAGGCATTAGGCAAACGTACAGGTTATTGCGTGAATTCTTCACGCACGGGTCCACTAGTGAAAAATGGCGAAGCCAACGCTCCGGTATATAATTCGGCACAAGTCAAGTCACATGCGTTCGAATTCGCCCCACACTAACCGACTACACTAATATTTAACTAATGTTTTAAGCCGTCAAAAAATGTAGGCAAAATGTCGACAGTGCAAGGCTCTATTCGTCAATACACCTACATCCCATTGCTGAAGTCCACCCACTATCACCTGCGCCACAGTATCCAGAGAAAATCCCCAATAATTTCCAAAGGAAATCCATCCTCAGCCTTCGAAGTAAGTTTTTTCAAGAAACACAACAGGAAATTCACCAGCAATTTCCAAAGCAGATCCATCAACGATCGCCTCAGGAAAGACACAGGAGATAATTTCCATACAAACACCAAAGAAAACCTAGAAGCAACTCCAGAGAAGCCCCTCTCCCCCGACATCCAGCAGGAAAACAACCCACAATTCATCCAGCCACAAACACCCCTGGAGTCCCGTGTTACAAACTTCATGGGATATCCAACAACAATCTCTAGAAAAGTCCATCCATAAGTACCAGGAACGACCAACTACAGTGAAAATGCAAACACGGACACCCGTGTCACACACCCCAGAGGAAATCCAGTTTCAAACATGGGGACCATAAAAGGACGATATCCAGTGAAATCTACCCTCAAGCACTCACACCACAAACTCAAAAGGGAAATCTCCTCCCCCCACGAGCACCAGTACAGAGAAGCACCAGAGCATATATACCCACAATGCCCATAGAAAATTCCCACAAATACCCGAAGTACAAACTATAGAAAAAATTTTCCCACATTGCCCACTGCACAGGGAAAATTTCCCACAAATACCAGTACAAGAAACTCCAGAGCACAAATACCCACAATATCGTGAAAAAATACCCTCAATACCCATACCACAAACTCCGGAGGAGATATACCCACAATGCCCAGAAAAATTCAACACAAACACCGTCCCAACTTCAGTAGCCACTTGGTTTCTTAAGGCCACCGACACATTTCATTTGCCGGCAAACTTGAGGCGAGTGCAGCCCATCTCTTAAAACTTGTGCTGCTTTTTGCTTTAAACTTCCCGACGTTTTATTCAAGCCCTGCCGACTTCTTCAAAAAGTTGCTATGCATATGCGGATGATGCAAAATATGAAATCTTAGTCACTTTTAACTCTCGCTCAAACCGGCTCTTTCTTGGAGTCGTTGTTCTGCATCTTGCAGGTAGTGTACAAAGTTAATAAATTCCTTCACTTTTCGTTTCAAGCCGTAACAATTTTTTTCTCGAAAGTTATTTTGGATATGCAAATTATAGTGGGGTTATCATTCAATATATTTAAAAGATGTAAGAAGGTTTATTAATTCATTCAATTTTTCTATTTTGTAATTCACTGCAGTTACTGGAAAATATCGAACGTCTTCTACAATTACGAAATTTAAATATTTCATTCACTTTTGACTCGCCCCTAGCCCGGTTGTTACTTAAGCCTATTAAGTTCACACTGAGCCTTATTCCACGCGGGATAAGACAGCAGGACTGCCACTCCTTGAAAATTTTCTAAGATCTAGGCCAGTGGTTCTTAACCTGCATAGCGTGAGTGGATTGCAAAGAAGGGTTCGAGCCTCTGCAGTAAAGCCTGATTTCCATTGATTACCGCCGCCAAGGACGTTATGCTTTGTCGTGTTTTTCTGATTGTCTGCAACCAAGATAACTCAAAAAGTTATGAACGGATCAGTACGAAACTTACAGTGATTGTTAGGCATGTTAACAGTAACAGTTGATTAACTTTTCCTGGAAATCCTTTTATCTATTTGTTTAAATGCCCATTTTTCTTTTTTTTTTTTTTTTGTGCCACAACTGAAAAAGTTAAAGACTGATTTTCAGAAAATTTACAGAGTTTTCTGGTTTATTACGAAGTGTATATGACCAGATATTTCTGATGATCTGTTCCTTTGTTTGTCGCTGTGTTTGATTTGTATTTGTCAGCGCAATAACTCAGAAAGTTCCATCTGGATCTTTATGAAATTTACAGGAGTTGTTAGTAATGTTAACAGACAGATGATTAAATTTTGGTGCAGATTGGTTGGTCCGTTTGTATGTTTGACTTGTGTCTGTAATAATGTGTGTTAGCAACATAACTCAAAAAATTATGAACGGATCTTCAAGAAAATTGCAGAAACGGTTAATACAGTGGCCGCAAAAACAAATTTAATCGCTGTGCCGGAAAATAAGGTTATTCAATAATTCGCCAATAACTTTGTTTTCATATGACCGCCATATGAGAAGAAAGTGGTTTGATGAGTGTTGCTCCACCCCCACTCCACACAAAAATCGCCGCTAATAAAACATATGAGTGGCA
The DNA here is from genome assembly GCA_001587735.2 of Parhyale hawaiensis. Lineage (NCBI taxonomy): Eukaryota > Metazoa > Arthropoda > Malacostraca > Amphipoda > Hyalidae > Parhyale > Parhyale hawaiensis. Next base: position 3,065,866 of record LQNS02278138.1, read on the forward strand.
GGGCGCATGTATTTTTCCGTCAATAGTAATAATTGAATGCAAACAACGAAACTAACTTAAAGCCAGTAAACGAGCTTTTATTTGTACGAAATATATTCGTATGAGTTTCCTACTGGTGTTGCAGAGTAGTAGCTGGTGCAGTGGCTATAGGAGGTTGTCACGCTGTCAGTGTGTGCATGCGTTCTGCCTTTACTAGCAAAGACTCCACTGAACAGATATGTTCACATTTTTCTTACTGTTGATAATAGCAGGTCCACACGAACAGCGCAAGAAGGCAAGAAACGCAAGGCAAAGGCAAGAAGCGCGATACTGACAGCAAAACAAGACATTCTTACCAGTTGCCGTAAATATGCTAAAGATCTGAACATGACTTTTTGAGTTACGTTGCTGAAAGACAGCAGATAGAAAGCAGCTCAAGAGTCAGATAAAGAGACAGCAAGCTAGACTGATCATCATTAAAATCCATTCATCTGTTCCTTGTAACATTCCTAATGGCTCCTGTCAATTTCATAAATATCCTACAGCGTTTACAGTCATGTTGCTATGACAGGTATAGCAGTGCAGGTGGCCACCTTACATGTGATCCTTGTTTAAGTGACTTCTCTCTGCGAACAGGAAGCAATGGCCAGGCTATGTATATAAAAACAGCATTACAGCATTATTTCTGGGAATTGTTTTCCATACAGTCCTCATAACACTACTTTATCAACAATTTCATTGTATTTATTTTGCTTTGTTGAATTATATAAGATAGATTTTTAATCTTCTGTTGCTCGAAAGATCGTGTATGCTGCGTTAGACTAGGGCCTAATACTAATAGGAATTTTGTAATTTTGACTAGACTGGAGTACCCATGTCGTCAAAAATGACGGCAAAGAATGTACGGCGACCCTTCTCCATTGGTCATACTATCGTTACTAATATCTTATGAAGGTTGCACATTGCACGATGAGTGCTCCCTGTTCAATTGAGCTGAGCAGCGCAGTCTTTCCTGCCCTGAGGTGATATGCGAAAAATAGCAGGCAGTCAAGTAACTGAATCTTACCATTCAATAGATCGAGCGAGATAAGCTACAATTTCTAAGAAAAGAAGCACTCTGAGAGGACATACCTCCCCCAAGCAAGGCAATGCTAACAAAAAGTTCAAATTGGCAATGCCAGCACTTGCACTACGCCATCACCAAAATTTGCTCAACTGTCCCTCGTAACATTTCCAGCAGGCCTGTAAATTTCTGGAAGATCTGCCCATGCCTTGTTTAGTTATGTTCTGATATCGAGAGATAAACACATAAACGGATGAAAAGATCAGCACGAAAATTAGATATAGTTATCACTCGCGAGCGAAGTGAAGGAGGCGATATGCTTTTGGCTTGTATGTGTCTAGATTTGGGCAACGAGCCGCACCCCAATCTCTTAGAGGCAGTCTGGTGGGTTGACCTGGATGTGAAAAATACCAAACCAGCTGATTGAGCACTTTCGCCTCCTCTCCACCCATCGCAGGCAATGGTCGAGAACCATGACACGATACGCTCTAGTTTCGTTTTCCTTAATATTGGTAACAGTTCAAGCAAACTTAATGGAGGCGGTAGCAGCATTCTTATTTTCTGAACGCACACTCCCTGTGTCGCAGGTTCCAGGACAACCCAGGTAGCAAGTTCTTTGCTGATCTGGGAGTGCTGACTTGGCAGTGGTAGGTATGCAGAGTGGCCGTGGGGGTACTTACTTCCTCAGAAATGCGAGGGGAGGGGGGCAAGGGTGTAGGTCATTTAAGCCTTCCGTCAAAATGGCGCCATAGTATTTGATGACCCCCGGTCGGCTGCAGCCGCACTGACTCCTATGGAGCCCGAGGTCCTATATCCGCAGCACAAACCAGTGCGAGTGAGTTGCCCCAGTTGAGGGTGCAGTCAAGTTGACTTTACCTTGCACGTAACATTTCCTTTCAGGGTCACGCCATCCAGGGCTCGCAGCTGGCAACTGCGGCGCTCATTGCACGTGTAAAGATGTCCAGACCTGAACTTCTGGAACCCATACCTGGAACTACGTTCACTCACACACGAGACTTGATCTATTCAGAGAATTGGCTCAGTTCTAGATATACTAATGTTAACTCAACAATGCATACTTTAATTTTATTTTTCCCACAACAATGACACTATTAACCACGTACAGTACGTGATGCATTGAAAGGCTAAGTTATGAAACAGATGACTCCAAACGAACTGAATTGGACGCCTGTGTGTATCCTGGCAGCTGGTCGCGCTATCATATAGTAAGTACTGAGCGGGAATCAGCGAGTTTTGGCGAGAGCAAAGAACGGCTATCTTGGCTCTCCATCCGGTCACCGGACCTGGCCGCAAGTAGCTGGTGAGCACACGCTGTTGGCAGCCTCTAGCAGTGCGTTAGCCGTCGGACCTGGAGGTGTTGATGCTGCAGAAACTGGTGTCTAGAATACAAGGAATCTCTCGTACCGTAGCTTTCGGCCTGAATTGCTGAGGATACTCCACAGCAATGACCGCAGTGTGCAGTCGCCACACGCTGCATTAGGTGAGACTGACAGCTCCACCCAACCACTTTCCCCTCACCTGACGCTCTCGCTTCAAGAAGAACAGAAATTCAAATGAATGACCCAATAAATTTCTATAAAACAAGAATTCTCAGACTTCCATCTACTGTGTATGCTCTTGTAATCTAAAAACTTAGAAATTCAAACATTTTATCAGAACTGAATGAACACTGATGTCTTAGAATTTTATAAAGAAATTTCTCATGGCTTTTAAAGCTCCACCAACTTCTTAGCTTCAGAAAGACTATACGCCTTGTTGAACAATGAAAACAAAAATCTGTCATTTTTATAGAAACTTGGTTGTTTTTTTTTTATATAAGTTACTCTGTGCTCTCGGAGATGAACTAAATGAAAAGATTCTCCTTTGTTTTTGCACGAGCCCTGCCACTTCCTCTGTAAGGAGAAGTAGCGATGTTTTTAAATACTGTCTTAAGGTGAGGATAGGATCTGTAGCTGTCTTGCATTGATGATAATAATACCCGGCGGTGTCTTCTCTTGATAATTGCATTGGACACAATATATTCTCTTCATAATGGTGTCTGGGAATATGGTTATACAATGATAATGGTTTCTGGAGATACAGTCATACATTAATAACGGCGTAACGAAAAGATTACAGTGAGTGGTTTAGACCAGGGACGTCAATCTCTAATATCGCTCTTGGTTTCCCCCTAGGCACCCAGGGCAACCGGACCCTCTCCCCCTAATGAGCTTATCTCCATAATACCCTGCACAGCGCCCACCTAAAGCGTCTTACTGCAGCATTACCGACTTAGTGGCCCAGAGCCCTCTTGTGGCAGGTCTCTGCGCTTCAAATTAAACCTTTGCTCCTTACATATTCTATTGCTTTGAGCAGAAGCTTTCGCACTTACTGTAATGAAACGAGTGCCGAGGGTACTTGCGCAGGGTGCAGCATGCGGAAGTTGCCGTGTTAACATATCGGAGAGACCAATGCGTAGCTCCTTATTTAGATAAATCATTAATATTCTGCTGCTCTCAGCTGCGGCGCTTGCTCTTACTGTCATGAAGTTCTGTATGTACACTTTGAACAAATGTTAGCTTCTAAAGCAAACGAAGTCAATGTTAATAACATTACAACAGGCAGCAAAGCTGCACATTATCGCTTCTAAAATATATGATATTTGATTGAGGAAATGAAGGAGAAAACAAGATTGCGTAAATAATAACAAAAGTAAACGAATCCGGAGCAAATTTCATTCTTTTCTTATAACAATCTCGAATACAATAAAATGAGGAGTTTAATATGCAAATCGTATAAGTATGATCGAGAAATAAATAAACGATTTTCAGAAATAAAAGAGATGGTAGCATGAAGATTGTTATCATTAAGGAGGGCCTTCTCCAGAATATGTAGGGATTTTAGTGCGCCAAGGTCTGACGTGCCCGAACCCCAAGCTAAAATTTTAAAATTTCTCAAATGTCATCGGCTGCTGCGCTGCTGACCCTTCAGCGCACTGAGGAAATGGCGGCGCTGCAAGACCGCTGCCAATTTGACTAGTCCTGTCCATGTGTCAAAATTATCTTATTTTCATTGTTACTTTTATGGGTGACATATCATTTTCGCTGTACTCTTCAGTTAGACCAGAGGTTCCCACCGTGTCTGCACTCGCGGCCATTTGCCCAAAAGTTAGAATCGTAACGCAACGCCTCGCGTCTGCAGCTTAAATTTCTTGTGTTCTCTTAGACGCAAGAGAGAGAAAGGAACATGTCAAAAATTTCATTCGAGAATTTAAGTCACTTCCAGCGACGCTACGAGAACCCTGTCGAGAATTTGCAAGCCCCCAGGGGGTCGCAACCCACCGGTTAGGATCCTCTAATTAGACGACGACACTGCAACTGCCTGGATGATCTGCTCCCAATGAAGTCAGGGCTGGTATGACGGCCGCTATTATCATTGCTCTCTTCCTAGTTTTGTGACGAGATCACACTATACAATCGCAGGCACAAGTTGGTGCGACGACTTGCAACTCGCACGTCATCATTGTACCGTATCTAGGCTGCCGACATTAAATATGAACTGGAACGACGTGTGAGTCGCACCATCGTCACGTCGCCGTGAAGTTATTCTCATGAACGACAGCTCCATTTCATTCAGCGGAGATTACCACGTCAGTTCATGGAACGCTGGACATCAAAGGACGGCGTCTTATGACTTGGCCACCTTGCTCTCCTGATCATAAGCCCATTGAACAGCTCTGGGCAATTTCGGAAAGGGGTGTATGAAGGAAGAGTTTAATTTACATCGAAAGGCAACCTTCGGCTGAAATTAACTGATGTTGCGGCATCATGTCATCATCGCAAGTTCACCGACTAACTTCCTCTTAGTAGAGAAAAGACTGTTCAACGCAATTACAAAAACTGGAAGTTATATTGACAAAAAACTTACTTCCCTAACGCATAACTGTTACATTCATTATGTTTGCTTATGCCGTTGCTGAGCGATTTATTGTTCGAATTCAATGCAATTATGATGCTGAAACTGTTTTATCAAAGCTAGTGACAGTTAAAATCAGTTCAAGATACGGAACAACTCATAACTTTTAAAATATTGCATGACTTCAAGTGAAATTCGATACGTTCACGCACCTCACTTAAGTATGGTTTATCAGGGCACTAACGTTCACTTATGTGAGATCTATATTACTTCAGAAATCAAGAAAATCTTGACTTGCAATGTAGCAATTTATTTACGTGGTTTAGAGTGAGGGTGTTGCACAGATCTATACCAGCATTAATGTGATTCTTTACGAGCTGCAGGGCGGCATCCGATGTCAAAAGCCATCCTCTGGCTCAGGAAAAACAACACATAACCTGGCATGGAACCGTGCAGCACCCACACCAGCCGCCCCTCAAGACACCTGTTGGCCAGCGGTAGGATGGTCGCCATTCGTCTATTCATGCGACACAAGAAGTCAGCGGTCAGGCCTCGTCTATGGCACCTCCGGACAGCACCGACGTTGTATTACTGAGCCAACACGGCATGAAAGCAAATCAAACAGACGCAGTGTCGCTCTGTCTGGCCTTCCATCACAAAGCTATTGAGGCTGAGCTTATAGAAGGGAGCCCTCTGTCGGTTTTGTTGGTCCATAAGCTGGAGTCTCATGCACAGTCGTTGGAGCCATTTTAGACAGCGTCCCCTCATTGATACAGCTTCTGCGCTGTTGTCTATAGGTCCCCAGTTCGGGTTCTTAATCCAGTTCTTGTATTTATAGTAATTGTTTATTGGGGGTGACCTTCTGTATGGGTAATTTATATATTTGATTGACCAGCAACTGTACATGTAGCGTGTATCGTTAACATTAACTGTGGACCTAGACAGCAGTGCAGAAGCTGTACCACTAAGTCGACAAAGCATAAAATGGCGCTAACGACTGTGTGCATAATCAAGTCTAGCTGGCGTTTGTACTTACTGCAATGAAATGAGGTCGACAGAAACAAAGTATTCAATGGAAAAAGTGAAAAGAACGCTTCATATTTGTATATTCATGCGCTGAATATTTAGCCATGCACATTCTTCAGCTTCCAAAGAGACTTTAGCGCTTCCTTCACTAGAATAAAAGTTGTATTAATTTGCATAATGTAGCAGCAAATGGAGCTCATGCGTACAAGGGACCAAACTGTACGAGTATCACAATTTATTTAAACTGGTGTACCTGTCAAATTGAGGCTCCAAGTCCTGCACAGGCAACCGACATACTCCAGTTTTTAGTTCAGTAGTCGGATAAAAAATCCAATCCAATACATAGAGCACTCAGTTTGTTAGCTGTTTGCTTAGTCTCTCTGCCCCGATCCAAAGGAATAGAAAAGAGAATATTCAGTAACCGAATAGCAAAAGGGTAAGGCCGTGGTCACACGTCCCGCATCGTAACGCGTTAGTTAAACTGATAGACGCGGCGCGTTGATTTGATAGAAGCAACAGCAAGGGAGACTGAAGGATGTAGCTTGACCCTTTTTTGAACGCGCCGCGTTATTCAAATTCAGTAAACAGACCCTTTAAATACTGAATTTATCCTCTAGAGCGTTTTCAAATCATGAATAAAGCGACAAAAATGAATGCCTTTTTTATCGTCACTTTAACGAACAGAATCACTGCGATCCCGTTTAAGGCACGAAAAATAGATTACCTGAAAATATTGTAAGAACACAGACGCCATCTTGGATTTAGAAGCCGCCTGATTGCTCTCTGTTGATTTCCCTTCTATCGGTTTATAAGGCTATAAATATTTTAGAAATAGGCTATTCCTATCCAAATCAGGCTACGAAATTATGGGATACGAATGTGACTTGAAACCGACGCGAAATATTAGCGAAAATATGAAGAAACGAGATAATAACTACACGCGCGGCATCACCCACTTGACAGAAGGACATTTTTACAAGTGGATAGAGAGAGAAAACGTTGATGCAAAGCTCGTGTTCATTTTCGTGATTGAACGAGTTACGATGAGGGCGTGTGAACTCGCCCTAAGATAGAAGGAATTTCAAATATCATATTTAGAGCAAATAAGTTGCTAGAATAGCCTGGGAACATCTTGCCGTCTTCCTTGTGATCTTGGGAGACGAAAGGCTTCTCTTCTCTAAATCCCCCACTGCTCCTGATGCTTAACGTGCTATATATGCTATAGTATTGTGTGCATTATTTCGCAGCACCATAAGCTTCACTTTATTCCCTTTTGCTCCGTCGATACAGTCTCTTTAGTCTTTTCCCTCCGACTATAAAAGGTCTTCACTGGAGATGATGTTGTCCATGCAGATTAGACTTCAGCAGTGACTTCAGATTTTCACGGCTTTACAGGAGTAGATGTAGATACGGATCTGTCGCTAACATACAACTGTGATTCAATTTTTGTTAGTTCCTGAAGTTCAGGTTTTTGCTTTATAATTGGAAGCCACAAGAAAATTAGACCAACTCATTTTTCTTGCCGGTATTTTTTTACGGCCTTGCACCCTATAGCTAGTACTAGCATACGTTGACAACATGCTTCATTTTTGGATAAAAATATCACTAAAACAAAGCAAGCTGCTAATTCCAATTGAACAGATACATCAGTATGTACTGTAGCGTGGATACCATCTGGTCCTCTTTCCACTGACCCTGTTCATACTAGGTTGTGCTATTTTGCTACAAGAGTTCTTGTGCTATCGTATTCTTAAGGGGACAAGTCTTTGTAGCGAGGTAGCCCAGCCTGGTATAAATAAGGTTAATTCTTACAGGTGCGAATTTGAAGCCATAGTTTCAGCATATCTTCTTCACAGACTAGGTGGCCTGTGACGGGCTACTGTGCAGGTAACCCTCCATCTGTGGGATGAGTCTGCTGGAACCAGTCCTTCCTTCCTAACCTATTCTCACACATAGCCTCGAGAGCTGGTACCTCTAATAGGTTTATTCAATGCATTTATATATTCAAGCCAGCCTATCGTCTATTACTGCTAAGTTTATTATTAACTAGTGGACCTGCGCGTGAAAAAATTCACTCAATAATCGACAGTGTGAGGGATGATATACGTAGTATAGAGCTGAAGGAGCATATGGTAAGGGAAAGAAATACATGGAATAGCAAGATCTGCTTCAGCGACCCCCTTTGAAAGGGAATAATACTGCTGTAGGAGAAGAAGTGAAAGACAGTAAGCTAGCAAAAATACTTAGTTGCCTACTGCCCTTGTAAAATCACCCCTCCAGAGCGCTTCGTCGACCATCTGCCGAATTTATGCTTCGTGACTAATTTATGCTACGTAAGGTGACTAATGACCCCATGACAACTCGTGCTGACCTTTTTTTTTCAGAGTGAACTGGCGTCTCAGGCACTGCATGTCAGCAAGAAAACTATTGTTAGGGAAGTGAACCGTACTGGCATTCAGTCTTACACTCCTCGCAAAGCTCCTCTTCTTATAGCAAAACATGTCAAGAGTCGCTTAACATTTGCCAAAGACCACCAGGACAAAGGAAATGAGTTTTGGGAAGGGGCTATATGGTCTGACGAAACTAAAATAGAACTTTTTGGTCGAAACGAAGCTCGGCATGTATGGAGGAAACGTGGTACTGCCTATGACCCCAAGAGCACCATCCCCACCGTGAAGCATGGAGGGGGCAGCATCATGGTGTGGGGTTGCTTTACTGCCCATGGTGTTGAGGATCTTCATATCATTGACGGCAAGATGAATAGTTTCATGTACAGGGAGATATTAGAGAAGAAGATGCTTCCAAGTGCCAAAAAATTCTATGGACGGCGCAGGTGAATCTTCCAAGAAGAGAACGACCCCAAGCATACTGCGAATTTAACGAAAGAATGGTTTCAACAGAAGAAAATAAATGTTCTTCCATGGCCTAGCCAATCACCGGACCTTAATCCAGTAGAAAATTTGTGGCGTCTTTTTAAATCTGGTGTCTACAAACGGTGTCCCAAAAACCTTACTGAATTAAAGGTTATCTGCATGGAAGGATGGAAAATAATAACATCAAGTGAATGTGAAAGTTAATTTCCAGCTATAACAATCGTCTCCATGCTGTTATTGCCAATAAAGGTCACGCCACCAAGTACTAATGTCATATTTTTTTTGTCAAATACTTTTGTCCCTCATTACTTTTGCTTGTGTTAAATTTTCTTTTTATAAGAGCACATTTGACTGTTCTGTTTAAATATTCTATTTTATATATATGTTGTATAAACTTCCTGTATTAATTATCCTGAGGCAGTCCCTAAATTTTTTAAAATACATAAAAAATAGAGTTGTGCAAATACTTATGTCTAGGCACTGTATGTTCTTCTCTCTTCCTGTAGCTAATGTATAGCTAGACAGTAACTTTTCCCTAGCTCCTCTAAAGCAAAATTTTACAACAGTATCGCACCATTTTTCTATGGATGGTATCTCCAGATTGCACATTAATTTTTAAAATAAAAAATCCAGGTATATTGCAATTTTCTCATCAAACTCTGACGGCATCTCCATTAGCCAGTCCAAAAGTTTGGAGAATTTTTGTTGATTTTTCATGACGGAACATGGCTGCGTAATAGCGGGCAGCAATAAGAAATCTCTTAAGATACGAAATTCGTCCAGGAGACGAGCCGTGATAGGCCAGGGGCATGTGAAGGATAGGAGGGTATGAGGTGAACCACGTGAAAATTGCAGTCATCTAGTCATTTTTTTAGTGAATGTTGATAGCTTGTCCATATCATTTACAAATGATGGCTATTCAAAAGTCTGAAATATTTGCTCATAACCCTATTAATACCAAGCTGTGCAAATCACCACAAAGGATTCTTTTACTTTAGTAATACAGTAAAAAAAATAAAGAAAAAACAAAGAAAGTAACAACTTAGATCGAGAAATCTTCTCCTACAAGGGTAAACTTTTATACGTTCAATGCTAGGAAAATGTAGTGAAGTCCGTATTATTGTTGAATCCCGACCGACTCACCATAAAGATCTAGCGGTAAAGCAATGAACACGATCACTTTCGCTCAGACCTGTTTCGAATTTATGGGCACATGCAGTGCATAATTATGGCAGCGGGCTCGGCAACTGATACTGAAGCAGGTTGTCCACATACGACTTTTTTTTTTTTTGTCGTGCTACAGACCAACTAAATTAATCAGACTACGCACCAGTGACAATGACTTCGAGTATTTGAACAGTGTTCTAGAAATTCTAAATAAAAAATTATTAGTTAATCTCGCTCAAAGTTACGAAGGACTGTCTACACTGCACCACAGGCACTTGATAAGAGCAAAAATCGCAGCGGTGACTGCAGTTTGCCACAATTCTGAAGACAGTTTTATAATAAGCAGCTGAATCCGCGCTCACGGCAACATGATCACGTTCTCGAGTTGGCTTTCTGCCGGTGACGCGACAAAAGTCGCATGTGGGCGGGACGCCAGGCTTAAGCCGACGCCACACGAGGAACAAGCACCACACAAAGTAAAAAGATTGTTGTATGAAAAATGTACCTTACGACACAGCTGTTAAGTGTGTCAACGCAGAACGCCCGTAATATTAATGAGGGTCTACATGTGCACGTTATTCTTTTGAACTTGTTCTGGCCGATTGCTTCGCTTTGATGTTCCAGCAGCAGAAAATGTGTAGCTTTCTGGGTTTTCATTCCATGCAAACTTGTAGAAACTTACATGTGGCGCAAGTCATTTGGCCGACACGCAGTTGTGCTTACAATGACTCAACAAAACATTCAGATGGTCTGCTGCAAGACCACGCGTCGTCTGCCAGTGCGACATGTTGTATTTTTGAACGACGTGGTGGGCTGAGATGTCTTCGCAGAAGAGACGTTGGTTGACTTTATAGTACAATATTATCTTGCATCTTCGCTATAACTTAACCCTCGACTACTTATATATAATTAGTTTCAAGCAAATGGACATTGATTTTATGATATGAAATGCGCATTTTTGCTGTACATTCGGTATTATTATTACCTCCGCCAAGGAGGGTATTTGTCCGTCGTGTTTATGTGTCTGCCTCTTTGTCTTTCTGTCTGTCACGAGATAACTGAAAAAGTTATAAACCGATTTGAACGAAATTTACAGGAATTGTTAGGTATCTTAAGAGAAACAGATGATTAACTTTTGGTGAAGATATGTCCATCCGTTTGTTTGTTTGTCTGCCTCATTTTTCTCAATGCTATAACTGAAAAAGTTACGCATGGATTTTTATGAAATCAACACGGATTGTTAGGTATATAACAAAAAGTAAATGACCAAATTTTGGTAATGATCCGTTTGTTCGTTCGTTCGTTTGTCACTATTTTTAATTTTATGCTTGTTAGCACAATAATTCAAAAAATAATGATTGGATCTTTATGAAATTCATAGGGTAGGGAATGTTAGCAATGTTAAAAAGACATAAATGGATCAATTTTGGTGCAGATCAGTTTCTTCGTTTGTATGTTTGACTCATATTTGTTATAACGTTTGTTAACAGTATACCTCAAAAAGTTATGAACGGATCTTCGAAAAAATTGAACAAGCGGTTATTAATATAAAAAGGCACAAATGATTAGGTTTTGGAGTTTATGCAAAGAAAATTATGGTTTCAGAGCCAATTTGAATTTTTGCTACCGTTGCCTAGCTTGGTGGAGGTATGCGCTCTAAGAATGCTCTAGTTTAATATTGTCTACAATGTATACGCACTGACTGTATAATGATATCATTGAATTCGACCTTAAGATAGCTGACTCTATTTTTGCGTAAATATCATAACTGTATATTTATTTACATTACAGAGGAACAGACAGCATGCAGACTGAAAGCTTGTAACAAGTCAGTCACCAGCGGGTGAAGAAATTCAGTCTCTGCCAACTCTTCTGAACGCATCGACGCCAGCCGCGGCATGGGTAATTTTTTCAATTAACTTATTGATGGCGCTATCTTTCAAAGCAGTCAAATTAGTTTATTCGGTTTAGTGAGATGAAGTGCAGTACATGTGTGACCCGCTCCCTAAAGTGAAAAGGTAGTTAACTAATTTTAGAATGGAGCCCATCTAGTTGCACGCACACCTTAAGTTTCTCCCGGCTGTGCAATGGCAACAATTCTAGTAAATTTACTGCTGTAGCCCTGCGACAGACACTTTCAGATACATATATATGTATATATGAAGCCAATAAATTCGACAACTTGGTGCTATTAGCAACTGCAGGGACTGGTACAGTTAAATTGCTAGAAATTTAACTCAGCATCAGCGTAGTGGTTTATGGCATCGCAGCACGCAACGAGGGAGGCATGAAGAATCTTCCATAAATTGTTCTCTTTTTCAAATGCCATACAGCATGAATAATTCGTGATGGAAACTTCCCTTTCATTAAATATATCAACCACGGATAAGTGTCTCTTGTAGTACATTCGGCTGATTCTTGATGGGTCGATTTGAAGATTGGCGAAGTCTTACTTATGCGCTGAAGTTTTGCTCCTGGTTCTATTGTGGAGGTTTGAGTGGGTTCCCTCAATTGTGAAATCCTGCGTTCTGAGCAAATGCCTATTGTTTAGAAGCTGAGATCAAAGGTCTGTTTGCAAAAGTCTGTCTTACTTATGCAGAGCGGATTATTACAAGATTACACGCGATATGGCAACACTGCGCCTCATGCACGGATGACGTTTCGAAAAGATGTGATCATTGGCATACAAACGGCTGCTGTTTGTGGGTACTGACACGTGGTAATATGAGAAAAATTGGAAACTTGCAATGTAGATTCTCGATAATCCTCAATGATGTGTTAGCCTATAGCATTCTCTCCTTGAGTTACAGTCTGTATATATAGAAATACGCCACGTTTGTTTATGTATTGTACATGCTATCGACAACCCCTAAGCTCGTGATATTGCATTCAGGGCACTGGAGTTGTAGCATTCCACAGTATTACAAAAGAAAAGCGTTTATTTCTTTCTTTCTTTTTTTTGTTCGATTTCACGCACTCCACCAGACGCGTGTAGTGGCAAGGCCTCCTACAGCCCAGGCCTCGGTCCGTGCCTCGACAATGGTCCGATGACATACAGCCCTCCGGTCCTCGGGCAAAGTATAAAAGGCGGCCTACTCCGCCTACATCGGGCACATCTGGCTGGAAAACTCGATTCAAGTACTTGAAAGCTACAAATTAGTTACGGTAGTTTGAGTTTTCTATCCAGATGTAGTCGAAATATGCATATTAGGTGCCATAATTGTCAGACTGCTTGTAATAATTTGTCCAGGGACTGTACCGGTCGGACCAACTTGGTGACGTGCAGACCCAGGCCTGGACTGTAGACCTTGGTAGTGGCCCCTCACCTGCACGCCAAGACGTGCCAGCGTGTGACCAACGAAACAACGTTGGGTTACCTCCACAGAGTACCTACATCATAAGCTACGTTAGGCTTAGCAAACTTGGCATATACCAAGTCAGTTGGAGAAGAGTAGTAATAGGTCTGCTAGCGCCGTGTTCCTAAGCCGCATTGCGCCAGTACATATTGTGTCTTAGCATATCGACAGGAAGATTTGGTTTTGACGGTGAACTCACCAAGGTCAGTTCTGTTTCTCAAGATTTGTATATCCTGCGTACCCCCCTGCCGCACTTCCTAAGAAATTAGAGCACATTTGATGCATAGGTAAGGCAGTGTCATCGAACTTGTGCCCACCCCTCGTCACGGTCACGTAGCTTCTATGAATCCGGGTATGGCATCGGCCAGCGCGATCATGGAGGTAGGCATAGGGAAAGAAAAGATTTTGATAGGCTAGCTGGGAAACGAGTTATGGCACCGATGAAGTAAGGACACGCTCAATCAGTTCCACTCTGTTTCTGCTCGTAATTGAATCTTGCCTTAATCGTATGAATGACGCGAAGCAAACTTTTACATACTACAGTATATGAAAACCATGAGATACAAGACTAATCTTTAACGTACACGGAAGCCATTCAAGCAAGTAACAAATAGCGCTCTTGCTATGAAAATTCATGCTCAGTTCTTAATTGGGACGTAAGAATGTTAAAATAAGTCATTAGGTATAAAATACAGTTGTTTAGCAGAGTATTTTGTTATTCATTTACTTAAATACCTAATGAATTCTTCAGACAAGTTCAGCGGGGTGTTCGGCACGCCCAGCGACCTACCTGTGTAGAGGCACACCTGCTGCACTCGAAGACGCTGTAGCTTATGGCAACTAGAGAACCTAAGGCGAGTGTTATCCGCAGTGTAGGTCATAAATTTTATATGTTTTTTTAATTCGTTTCGTCTAAAACAGATAAAAGTAAAGGGAAACACGATGCGCCAGATGTAATTATGGCACGCTTCGTTACAAATGTGGAACATTTTCGCCGACAATGGGACAAATACTCGGATGTTTTGATAATTTTCAGACAGGATTCATTCCGTTTGACATTGGATGAAAAAATCAACCACCAGCGATTAATGCTATGTTAAAGAATTGGTGTTACCACAGAACAATAGGGTACAGAATCCCCAGGCTTGTGTTTGAAGATATAATCCTGTTAACCAGCCATTTGACGGCTCAATTTTTTTCTTTTTCACTGACGTAACACTAATTGAAACGTTGCAGTTATGATACTTTATGAGAGATCTGGCTAAGCTTAGTAACTAATTATGATGGGAGAGCTGGGTAGTATTAGTAAACTAGACACACACAAGGTCCATTAGATAATGCTAGGTCTCGCCTCACCTCATAGGTCCCCCACTTGCCGTCAATCACTCGTTCCAAGTCGAAGGAGAACCTGAGGTCGTCCGCCAGCTTCTTCAGCAGGTCGATGCAGAAGCCAGAGCAGCACTTCGCCTCGTAGGTCGTGTTCATGCTGCACACAGCGGCCACGTTAGACGCAACGTCCAGTACCTCCGCCTACCTCGCTAGGGGGGATCTTTCGGCTACAGGAACACAATAGGAGGAAGATCCCTCGTAGCGAAATAGTACCTTAAGGCCAGGCCCCACCGACACAATAAGCGATGCAGTGAAATATTTACGAGAGGAATGGCGCCTGTGAGTTATAGTGGGTCGTGCGATCTGGGTTGCGTCGGTGGGTACAGTAGACTGCTGTGCCCGATGTACGTTTTTTCATGCAATAGATTTATTACATCGCACGTCGCTTGTTGCTTCGATGGGACCCCGGGCGCACGAGTCTGAACTCTGGACATTCTCGGTGATGGTAAGTGATGGTGATTGTGTACGCGCGGTGCGTGTGCGTGTCTCACGGTGTCTGCAGTGCAGTGACAATTTTGACAGTTCATATTAAGCAAGCTCTGGGAGAGGTTAGCGCTGCTCTCTAAGCAAGCAATATGGCTGCAGACTA
>LQNS02278138.1:3107232-3132761 GCA_001587735.2 Parhyale hawaiensis
TTTGAGGTTGGAGGGCCGACAGGCAGTCGCCCTCCAGCTCGTTCCGCTAGCCTCTATTTTTATACACTTAGTAGAGTGCGTTAGCGCTGTCATGGCCTCATTTGCCATGACCATTTATCACCCTGTAAGGAATTGTAACTGAGTCATCTTATGTGTCTACAGCTGTCACTGTGATTCCAAAAATACAAAATATGAACAATCAATAATGAGTCGTCAATGAAGCCTTTTTTACGTAAATTTAAGAAGCTATATTTTCGGAACAAAATAACTCTTCAGCAGATCTTCCAAAAATCATCAACTGCAGCAACAATCAACACGACAGTATGTTCGTTGACATGATACCAAGTGCCGCACCAAAGACACTGATGACGTCATAACGGGCTCGAACAGTCGATTTAAGGTGAATTCAGAAGTTATGCGTCAGTCTTCTTCTCTCTATGAAGCCGTCCCTTAGCCAAAAACTACCTTAAGTAAGTATCCCGGCGGGTCCCATCCGTTTCCCAGATACGATAAGAGTGGCTCAGTAGATACACTCGTACTTCTGACACTCAGTTCAAACTGCAGTGCAGGCCAGGCGTAAGAATCCTACAAGCGTGACTATGGACAGGTCAACAGAAGCATACATAAATACACAACGGAGTCTTCAATTTCTGCAGCACGATGTTAATGCTTCGCCAAAGTACAATTGGCAGCACTCGGTTCTCGCTAGCGGGATTTTATTTCAAAAATCAAGAGGGCAGGCGCAGTGCATCGTCCCGCGTCGAGTCCTGTCTGCAACTGTACAGCGCTATTGAATAGAAATGTTTCACCTTATTATAAGAGAGGATTGATCAACGGCGCTTGTGGAAATTCCCCGACCAGCTCGAGAATTTGCCCGTTTATGCGCTGCCAAGCACTCATCAAAACGGAATTAATTCTTAATTCCTACTAATTTTGTTCATGATCGTTCCTAACATCGGACGGCTGAGCAGCAGCTCATAGCTGTCTGCGGCTACGCTCCAGTGCCGCTCCTCCCTACGGAATAACACAAATAACGTAAGGAGTTTACGAAGAACAGCAAGATCGAATGACAAAGCTTTAATGCTCGCAAAGTTCACCGTTACCCTATCTAAACTACCCTCACATATGATGCTGGTGTACCTGGAAGTACGAGATAAATTGGTTCTACGTCTAACTGATCACACTTCCATTACTTATATGCAGAGGCGGGTTAGCGGACTAATGAAGCTGTAAAGCGGTAATCCGGTAATACCGCTTCATACGAAATCGTTACCGCTTTACCGATACCGGAACTTGGACAATTTTAAAACATGCGAGTCTTGAGAGCAGCCAGTAAATATTTTCATTGTTTGGATTTAAACGCGGGTAAAGTAAAAAGTACGTTCTGTTTTGAGGTTCCCATATTCTGGCATCATCTGCTACCTGGTCTATATTTCGCTCATTGGTTTTCAATACAGGGTGGCAGGATGGCCACCGTCTCCAACCTGATCAAATTTTTTGCTAGCTTTCTTCAAAGCTTGATAGAAAATGGACAGATAAACAGAAGGTATATGATTTTAGTGTTTGTTTAGCAATGTACTCTTATCCTTAACGTTAAATTAAACACAATTGACGAACAACTCGCTTCCTATTACAATTCGCTGAAATTTTTATAGTTCGGATGATGCGTAGATAGTACCAACGTCGCCAAATTACTACCTTTCAGCAGCACTTGGCCCCTTCACTGTTGAGGTATTCTTTTCAATTTGACTCTTGGTCCTGTTTTTCCCTCTTAGCACCTTGAGACCAATCACCAGGTATGGTGCAGCTGCCCTTCTACTTTTTCTTCCCTTCCTTTCCTCCTCTGTCTTCTTCCAATTCTATTTTACTTCTATTTTTTGTAAGACCTCATCGGAGCCTTTGCCTTAGTTATCCCAATTTTGGTCAGGCGGAATGTCAATAACATTGTGATGTATCACCGCGGTGTCTCCGTTCCCCGCGTGTTGGGTCATCCTCTCTGAAAATTAATCCCATGGTCCATCTATTATTATCAATGCCAAGTGCAAAAAAAAAAAACACACAATAGTGCCCTCATCTAAAGGGCGCCACCCACCTGTAGAATTTGCTTCCCCTGGACCACATGCCGTTATAGTTCCCCCCGTCGGTGGTGGTATCTTCTCCGTTAGGGTGGGCACAAGACTGACCAGGGTACAGGTCGTGGACGTGGTTCCTACTGGTGTTGAGGTATTTCTTGATGCCTTTGGCCAGCACCTTGATGGCCAGCTGTATGTTGTCTAAAAGTACCTCTTGACCGCTGTCGAAATTGACGCCTGGGCAAGAAAAAGGAACAAAGCTTTGCCAGAAATTTTATTTTTATAGTGATTGTTTGGTGGCCTCATATACATACAGGGTGTCTCAGAAAAAAGGTAATCCAAGTTTAATAATTTATTATTTGAATTCTGCTCTACTCATACATATTTAGTAGCCATGGAAAGAAAATTTAGAACAAGAGCTTTCAAATGAGACTAGTACAAGCCTTTTTACCCTACCGGATAGATGAATAACAGCTACATGAACTTATGTCATCGAAACTGCATTGGTGTACTTCACTGATATGGTTAATCATAAATAAAACCAATTTAATACGAATAATCATTGATACAAACTTGATAAAGGTACGACTCTTCTTAATCTCTAACATTTAAGCGCCTAACGATTTGACGTGGCCACCTCCTCTAAGCAAGCAAAGCTCACATCGCCGTCGCATGTCACCAACTGCTCGCCTGATCATGTCTGGATTGTTCTTGAGATCATCCACTTCTCTGCGAATTCGTTCCAGCAAATCCTCCAGGTTACGTGGTACTGTGGTGTAAAATTTGTTTTCAGATACCCCCACAAGAAGAAATCGCAGGGGGTGAGGTCAGGTGACCTAGGGACCGTTCAACAGGGTGGTGCAATGCTACCACACGATCCTTGAAAAGTGCTCTGAGAAGATGACGGACAGCGATGCCGCGGTGAGCTGGTGCCCCGTTTTGTGCCCACCAATCAGAGCGGAACACGCCATTTTGCTGACGTCTGAAGTGCATCTGCATCTGGGAAGTGACCTCTTGCTGAATTATCTGTAGATATGCTTGGCCATCCACATTAGCCTAAAAAAAAGGTTCCAACCAGTAATCCGTTGGGAAGATTACAATCCAAACTGTGATTTTTTCCCTGCTTATGCTCCGATCAAAATTGAATCCTGGATTTTGCCCAGCTGGGGCATAATGCAAAACGTTGTGCGTGTTCACTTTCCCATTCATGGTAAAGCAAGCTTCATCACTAATCAAGAAATTACGTAGGAATCGAAGATCTCTGCGACAACGGCCCAAAAGCCACTCCGCAAAGTGTTGACGTCTTGGAAAATCTGGTGGCAGAAGTTCGTTCCGAACGTAGATACGATAAGGATGGAAATGCAGGTCTAGACGAGTGATTCGGTTGAAAGTTGCTCCAAATAATCCAACTCCATTCCGTCTTGCACTTGTGTCTCTTGGATGTTCGGTCAGCTGCTCCCTCACTGCTTCCATGTTTGCTGCAGATCTCGCTGGCACCAGTGACAAGGATCATGAAGTGCACCAATGCAGTTTCGATGACATAAGTTTATGTAGCTGTTATTCATCTATTCGGTAGGGTAAAAAGGCGTGTGCTAGTCGTATTTGAAAGCTCTTGTTCTAAATTTTATTACCATGGCTACTAAATATGTATGAGTAGAGCAGAATTCAAATAATAAATTATTAAACTTGGATTACCTTTTTCTGAGACACGCTGTAGTGCATGTCCCTGCTTCAGGAGCAGCCGTAAGCAGCTGTTCGGGGACGTGAATGGTGTGATATACTTCGAGTTATTTGTCTTCCTAATTAGAATCTATGTGGCAAATCACTGCAGAAAGAACATCTTAGCTTCACGGCGATCTTAGCGCTACCGCCCACGAAGTGGCAATAACTGCCTCAAACAAGGTTCACCAGGCTGTCGTTTGACACAATCATCGGCCACCACCGCCACAATGTAAGGCACTTCAGAGCAAAGTAAGACATTGGAAAACGCTAAATTGGACATTGTTAACTACGCAGTTACATATTTCGCTGAAGTATTGATAGGCTTAGAAACGCCAAAGCACTGTCGTGTGAACCTGGCTGCAGTCCACCGGCACAACTTACCTAGCATCCCCACCGGGAAGTCCTCATCTACGTTATAGCTGGACTCGATTAAGTCCCCGACCACGGACTGGGTAACAATCCAGATGTAGGACGCTCCCGTCAAGCCCAGTTTGGTGGCCTCCTTCATGATGACCCTGGCCTCGGAGCGCGTGCTGTAGAGCAGCACGACGCGGGCCTCGCTGTTCTTCAGCATCGCCATCCCGCTCTTCAGGTGCTTGTCCTTCAGCAGGATTGTGTCTAGGATCGAGAACCTGCTGCTGCAGGGAGCAATGGGAGGCGGTGAGCAATCTGTGCCCCAAATTTGGTACCGCGTCACTGAAAATCTGCTTTGTGCCCTAGGAAATAGACACAGAGTCCATGAAAGTAGGGTATGAGTCACGGATATAAACTGTGCATCTACGATCGAGGTCCCAAAGCCGCGAGGTAGAAAGAAAAAGGAGGGGTGGAAGGTATCTGTGTCAAGCGAAATAGGTGGGCACTGTGTCCAAAAATAAACTGTTTTGTGTGGCAGATAATAGCTGTGGGTAACCCTGAAAGTTTCCTACGCTTCTTTGTAGTGAATTGTCTAAGAGAACAACGCCAGAACTCTCTAGGTTACCTGAAAAGTTATGAGTCACAAAAATAAATTTTGCATCTACGATCAAAGAACTGCAACTGCAGGAACAAAATATTATCAAATAACCAATGTCTGTTAAGGAAAATTGATGCTACATCCACAATCAAAATTTGCTGCTGCAGAAAAAAATGCATTCGTGAGCACAAACATGCCGACAAAACTAGGGATTGCGCCCATGAGAATTGTCATTGCGTTTAGGGAAACACGAAATACATTCATGAAATTGGCTAGCATATGAAAAAGAGAGATTTTTTAATGTGTTAGCGAGACTAAGTATTACATGCACGAAAAAAGGTATTGTGTTTACAAAATTAGGTAATGTGTATATAAACGTTAGTTTTGTATCCACAAGAAGTACCGGAGGTGTTCTACCTGGGGAAATACCTTCTGAATTGGGTACACCGAAATAGTTTCTCTGTCCACATTGTGTATTAAAATTGGTATTGGACTGAACATACTATGTGTTCGTACTGTCTCCATGAAAATAGATACAGTCGTGAAGAAACCAGGAATTTTGGGTAAAGTATACACTAAAGAAGATAATCTATTGATGAAAGTATTGTGTGCAACAAAATAGCATTAAGTGTTCCATAATAGAGTCTGTATTCCCAAAAAAAGGCGCTGTGTACCTCTCTTCACAAATTTAGGTACTGCAAAGAAGTGTGTCCCAGAATAGATATTATTTTCTGTTGGCTCGTCATAAATATACACCGACCGCTGGATTGATATTAAATGGTATTTTAACAAGTGGCAATACTACAGCTCATAAATTAAAACATTCGAGGACTAAGCATGAAGGAACCAGAGAAATGTAGCATGTGAGGTAAAGCGAGCAATCCAAGAACGTATGGCAGCGGAGCATGAGAACGGTGAGTCAGGAAAGCAGGGAAAGAATGACGTTCTTTGAGTAACGAGAGCGATATGTCCCAACCGCATAAGTTAATTACTTACGCTAAGTTAATTTACAGCGTGAACATGGGGTGTGACTCTCCAAAAACATATAATAACTTAACCTATTTAACCTAACCTATACCTCATGCGAGGGCGACTCCCGTTTCATAAGATGGGTAAAGGAAGTAACCAAGTCATTTGACTAATTCTGTAGCTCTTGGAAAGCAACTACCCATTACATAGGATGAGTAAAGACCGTTCACATCTGCCTCGTGGTAGCGTGACTACCCATGAGCAGGATGTACCTAGCTATCCTAACCGTGTGCCCATCCCATGCCTCCCAAGAGACGGCACTCACTTGCCCTGGGAGTTGTCCCCGTGTAGGGCCACCTGCTCCCGCACAGCCTGTGCGAAGTCGATGTGCCCGGCGATCTGCGACGTCAGGATGCTGAACGACCTCCACCTGTGAGGGTAGTAGACTTAAATTACGATGTGGGAAGGCATAATGAAATACCAAACTAAGTTCTAAATTCTTCACAAAGTTTTGTGCAAAATGAACCACAGTCAAGCACCCTGTACAACATGGCAAGTGTCTCAACACAGGGTGACATACTAAGTTCTTCTATCTCCGCCAAAGAAGTTATGTTTTGTCGAGTTTATCTCCTTGTCTGCCTGTCTATTTGTCGGTAGGTTGGTCTGTCACTAAGATAACTCAAAATGTAATGGACAGACGTTTACGAAATATACAGGGATTGTTGAATATGTTAGTAGGAAGCGATAATTAACTTTTGGTGAAGATCCGTTCAACAGTTTGTTTGTGAGCCTCTTTTTCTTTTTTCCTTAGTATCATAATTCAAAAGATTATGGACAGATTTTTATGAAACTCACATAAGTTCGATATATCATTAAGAGAAACCGGTCAAATTTTTGTGATGTTCGTGTGTGTTCACAAATAATTAGATTTTAGTGAAGATCGGTTTGTCCGTTTGTGTGTGATTGTTTGTCAAGAGGTTTCAGAGAAGATGAAGAACAGCATAAGATCACCATTAATGGAAGTATGAAAATGGAAAAGAGCATAGAGGACTCGAATAAAAGATGTCCAGAAGGCCCGACTTGGAGTTCCCCTACAGACGACTCTAACACCACAGTCATAGGGCCAATGCTCCAGATTTAGTTAGAGAATTTCAATTGCAGAATCTATTCCGGCAAATACTGTACCCTAATTTCTAAAATTATGAGAAGTCAGTTGAGCTTCTGCGTGCGATTAAGATTAATAACATTGTGATTAATGGTTTCCTTGTATTGCCACCAGCACTACCAGCCTATATCCTTGTATGTAGAAACAAATGACGAAGTAGGAATCACCTTTAACTGAAATTCAATTTACCATAAGGTAAAAATTTGTATAGACGACCATTGTAATGGAAATCCGTAATGCAACACGTGTCGCTAGGCACAACTAGCACACGTATTGTGTTCTCTGTGCTCTAGAGATGCAGAACACGCAGCTACGCAACATCAGATGTTAGCTTATCAGTATTCCAAATACATAGGTTGAAATTCAGCCACTTGTGTAACCAGCAGTTAAGGAGTGAAGTCAATGACACCCCATCGCTGCCCATAGACTCGGTCATGATTTTCACGTAATAGCGAGTAAAATTCTAAAGTTCACAGAGGCTGAGAGTCGCCTATTCCATTTCGGTAAGAGAGCCATCCATCGTCTTGAGCGGCTAATATTTGTTTGGAATGCAGAACGCGGAGCAATACGAAGGAACTTGAAACAGTAGTTAGGCCCCGTGTTTCAACAATACTCAAGATATAACAGAATATAATTTCCCAGTTCCTCCAGAAACACTTGTTTTGAATCCTGGTCTTGTTTCATTCCCTAAAATCTAATATTTGCAAGCTTAATGCGAAGAACAATTAAAGACGAGCGATCGAGTCGCCTGCATAATTTCTGGGGAGAGACACGAAACATCTAACTGCATAATTAGAGCAAAGGGAAACACGACTAAGCCTAAGTTATAGTGTGAATTCCTAACATAACCTCCTTACCCGCAGAGCTCGCTGTCATTTACGACAGAGAAAGAAAGGACATGTAGTGTATCAGGCACTACGAAAAACTCATGCATGAGGTCAGCAAACTAAAATGAAGGGGAAGATCAGCGAAGATCTACTCTTGGGGTGCACAGAACAGGATAGTGCAAGAGTCGAGCAGGGGCGTGTTGCAATCAGGCGTTCGGTGTCGCCCGTGCTACACCGGCCTACACTGCGACACAGGTTGGGCGACACCGACCACAACCTTCCTAAATGTTAGGGTAATGAGCTGGGTAATACTGAGTTTGTTTACAAACATTGACTTTGATACTTAAAAATTCGTATTACAAAGTCACGGACTGCCATATATCGCTGAATTACAGCATATGAAGCCCTTTTGCGTAGTTTTCTCTAGCTTGTACTCAAAAATATAGTCAACATAAGGCTCCGCCAAAATGTACACGTTCAAGTTTTCCGAAAATTCCGCAACACTTTGTTGGGGCGCTGAGATCGCACGTCGCATTCACTGCTTCACGTGTAACACTGTGAGGGTGACACCGGCGTCTGATTGCAACACGCCCCAGGGTGGAATATTGGGGTGTGTGGCAATCAGCATTTGTGGGTTACCGGTGCTACACCGGTGACCCAACCAGTCGCAATTCCTTTAGCAGCGTTTTGGGTTTCCCGGTGTTGCAAATGCTTCATTTGGGTTGTATTACCTGTCCGTGGGAGCTCAAGCGTGAAGTTCTTAATAATGATAATCATGGCTCAAATGACAACTGCAACACGGGTTACTGTGATGCAGGTCACCAAGCACAAACGTCTATTTTGAATAAAATGAGCTCTAAATTCATTCAAATACGCAACAAATAAACTCCTGGCACCAGAATAAGCAAATCAGATCAGATATATGAAACTTCCATTTGAAAAATTTCAATTAAAATAAAATTTTGATACAATTGAGCTCACACCGCTCGTCGCTAGATGGCGCTCTCACAACCACTTTTCGGGTTACGGTAATCCTGTTTTGGCGTAACTGCGACACACCCAGATTTGTAGAATTAAGTGTAATGTAGTGCAGTAACGGTTTACTAATTTGTAGCAGTATAACGCAAGGCAGTAGTGGTATACTAATTTGCAACAGTGTAATGTAGTGCAGTCGTGGTTTGCTAATTTGCAGTAGTGTAATGTAATGTAGTGCAGTAGTGGTTTATTGCATGTTGTAGCGTAGCAGTGTAACGTAGTGCAGTATTGGTTTACTGGTTTATCGGCACGGTGCAATAAAATACACATATTATTCTTAAAATCATGTACAGGAGGTTGGAATGAAAGTCAATTACATACAATCATATCATATGCATTTCTACGAGTTCTTTTAAATGAAACAATCAGAATTTTAAAAATCGCTCTAATGAGAGAGTAATGAGCAAAAGTGTGGATATTACAGGTTCAAAATTATTGACACGGTGTACTTACGTAATTGGGCAGAGAAACGCAAGTATCCCAAGGCCATAGGGCTAAGGTCTGGAGTACCTCTAGAGGCGCGAGCGGCAGCTGTTTATCATCAAGCCTGTACCTCTGCGCGCGCGATAATATTATAAAAGGGAACCCGACCTCCGCTCCAGTGTTGAAATGAAGCAAAAATTGGCCCCGGGAAGGGGTTAAATCGTTTAGAGAGGCTAGGGCAGCGAATATATCGCGGCATACAGCAACTAATGAACGACTTGTTGCGCAGCAGCGCGGGGCCGAGCAACAGGTCCGGCCGAGACTTGCGGCTCAGGCCTGACTTTGGTTGTTGCAGGCCCGCAGGGGAGGGCTGCGACTTGCGGGAACTGCGTCCCGCCGCTGCTAAGTTTTGCTTGTGTTGGGGACAGTGGGCATTTGTGGGAATATTAAGTGGCTCGAATGAGTATATATGGCAGTCTGTCACCAGGGACAGCAAGAATTATTCCTGTCTTTCATTAATTTATTTGCCTCGACTAACTGTATATCAAGTGTAGCATGTACAATATAATGTCGCACTTTCTCTCTCATTACCTGTTATAAATTACTGCGTCTTACATACATCTCCGACCATCGCAGAGTCATTCCTAAGTAGATGCGAATTGTGAGCGAGGAGGCATGCCGGTGTAACAGAGCAGACATATTGATCGAGCCAAGTGAGCAGTGCGTGACAAAACTATAAAATTACTGGTGCCGTTCAAATTACCTTCCGATATTGTTCTTCTGCATTCAACTTGCTCATCAATGATAAAATAACTAGAGCACTTTGAAAGTGCATGCCTCCGCCAAGCAAGACACTGATAACTAAAAATTAAATTGGTCCTGAAACTAAGATTTCATTGTTATCATCACCAAAATTTGGGTCATTTGTGCCTTTTGACAGTAATAAAAATTTTATAGTTTTCTTTGAAATCTGTCCGTAACTTTTTGAGTCATTTTGTGACAAACATTTTAATAAACATTAGTCGAATACACAAACGGAAGAACCGATCATCACTAAAATTTAGTCGTTTATGTCCTTTAGCACTTCTAACAATTTCTGCAAATTTTATAAAGATCCGTTCAAAACTTTTTGAGCGATGTTTCTAAGAAAAAGAGGCAGACAAACAATCAGATGAATTTATCTTCGCCGAAAGTTAATCATCTGCTCCTCCTAACATGTCTAACAGGCCCTGTAAATTTCGTAAAGATCTATCCATGACTTTGAGTCATCATAGAAACAGATAAAGGCACAAACAGACAGACAAACAAACTCAACAAAAACATAACCTCTCCGGCGGAGGCAGTAAAATAAACATTACATGTATTAGCAAAGAAGTCTGAGTGAAGCACGAACACTGTACAATAGTTCTCCTCAGAAACTTTGTTAGGAAACAATGTGCACGAGCTTATATATATATATATGTATCCATCCAAAATTATTGTTTTATATATATATATACATATATCAGCGGGCACATTAAATATAGCTAAATCTCAAAATTTGATCATTCTAATTATTTAAGAATAGATTATCCTAATTACAATAAATACAATGGGTGATAAATATAATATTCGTCACATAACAAATTGTATACAAAACAAAAGAAGGATAAAATATGCTACTGTTTGAAAACTATGTGTATGTAGGCTGTAACTTGAAAATCCCATGAGTTTGCGTGGAGTGCACTGTGAACAGGGCCTGACAGCCACGTACTGCTGCTGCTGTTGTTTTTGTTCATGTTGCGCTTCTAGATCTTTCTGTGCGACGTGGCTTAAGGGGTGTCAGACAACATAAAAGACGCAAAAAATGAAGAAAATTACGCTTAAGCATGTACTTATACTCATGAATGAAGTAAGCCGAGATACCAATTGGTGTACATATTACATATAGGGTACCAGTATTTTAGGGTAGGAAATAAGTACCATGTTGTATAGTTAATATAGGAAGTTAGTAGCTATCCGTCTGGCAATGCGCCAAGCGGGTGACTTGGGATCCATGTAGCGGGGATCCAGTTACCGCCGAGCTGCCAGTTCGGGAAGATCGGTCGGCTCCATGTTCGCCAACATGGCGTTCATGCACATGGCTTCGTATACATTCAGTGCAATTTAAGCATGAACTACAGTGAAAGTGTGCTTAAAGAAGGCCGCAGTGTCCACCTGAACTAAATACCGGTGCAAGTTTTTTCAGTGTACCATGAAAGAAGCGCCGGTCATGGTGCAGCACGCTATTGTAGGCCTTCCCGGCGCAGCCTACATGACCGAGTGCGCGGTGCACGTCATAACTGCGTAGTGTGAGCCTTGCCAATACCTCAGCCATCGACGTGATGCATCTGTTCTTCGCCCACCAAGTGATGATTGGTGCTCGCCCCAAACTTTGTTCCCTCTGCGTGATGTTGAGAAATTCCAGATTTCTTCGCCCACCAAGTGATGATTGGTGCTCGCCCCAAACTATGTTCCCGCTGCGTGATGTTGAGAAGTTCCCGATTTCTTCGCCCACCAAGTGATGAGTGGTGCTCGCCCCAAACTTTATTCCCGCTGCGTGATGCTCGCCAGTGTTTATTTCCCTGAAGATATCCCAGGTCTGCCTCATTTCCCAGAAGTGGTGGAGTCATTTGTGGTGCCGTTGGCCGCTGTTCCCAACGATGTTGGCACACATTGATGTTCATGAAATGAAGTATTGTGCCGAGAACGCTTATTCGTGTCTCGGTGCAAATAGTAAGAAAGTCAGAATATGGCACAGTGTACAAAAATGCCTAGTGGATGCATATGTAGGCTACAAGCTAGGCAGGAATGTGCATTGGCCTGTGAACACCCGGTTGTGTCCAATTTGATTAAGAGTCGTTGTAGTAATAACTCTAGGTTCGCGCGCCAGCGGCGTGCAAAAAGAAATGGTAATGTTGAAATTGTGTGTATTTCTTCTATGCACTAGAGTAAGTGATCTACTCATGTCCACCATGTCTGGACGTGTTGCCAAGGACCATTCCTAGATAAGGTTTTACTGTACTACATTGCCCGTGTCATGTCAATCACTTCTTGACACGTCATCTTCATATGTAACAGTCATTAGAAATCAATGTTGACTGGCTCCAGTTCTCGATTATAGTCATGCGATGTGATTGGACGTGTCTCAGTTTAACTGTCATTATTTTCATATGAGACTCAGTCTAAATATATGTTGAAGTGTGGGTTTTCTCCGAAGTTGCCGAACCGCTGGACACGGGCCTTATGCATCTATTATACACATGTCATAATGCCTAGGCCAGACGCGCAACAATTCGTTTCCCACTGCGAAATGATTCCATTTATGTTTCAACAGGCGCACCTTCCAATGATACAGCTGTAAATTAATGAATAACTTGCTCTTTTCTTCTGGCGCGCCCAAATTTAATACAGATGTGTTTGTTTATATCATGTGTTCTCTTTCCCTTGCACTCTCCGTTTTTTGAACACATGATAGGATAGGTTGGGGGCGAGGCGTATGTTGTTGGACGCTGCTGTGTGTAAATTTCATGCCACTTTGTTGTTAACTAATTTCCTATGCCAAAGCTATTCACTTGTAATTCAAAATAATGTCATTATTGATTAATTTTGTTTATATAGACATGTCAATATTAATTCGTGACGTCATAACATATAAATACATGCATATCCGCAACACAATCAGCAGAAAAGTCCTAACAACTTGCCTGGCAACGCTAACGGCCGCTGCTCACGAGTGCCCAAAATACGAACGTTCCAGGTTCTCGGACATCACGCTAAATTGTACGTGTTTGCGAATTGAAACGATACCTCTATTCCAAACCCCACAATTGCCATGTGTTACAGGGTACACACTGCAGAGGTGACTGATA
The DNA here is from genome assembly GCA_001587735.2 of Parhyale hawaiensis. Lineage (NCBI taxonomy): Eukaryota > Metazoa > Arthropoda > Malacostraca > Amphipoda > Hyalidae > Parhyale > Parhyale hawaiensis. The sequence continues at coordinate 3,120,288 of LQNS02278138.1, forward strand.
CTTCAAGTAAATTTTTGGACAGAGTCACAATGTACATCCGAAGCCTTGCCCGCCGCAACGCAATCGGAGGTCTGTGAAGAGCGATCGGCAGTTTGTGCTCCTGCGGACGGTCGCCTCAGCAGCACAAGTAAGTCCACTGAGGAACGACGTGCGCCAGCGAAGCTTCCTTAGACTTGAGAAGCAAAGAAGCTGGTGATGGTAACCCATACGGGCAAGCGTGGAGGGTCAAACAGCGTGTGGTCCTTGACTAGCTGAATAACACTTTTTTCGCAAAGAATATGGTGATGGTGACGCAACGGGTCACCGGCCGTCTAGTATGTTTATATACACCAGCTGGCAAAATAAGAGAACGATTTTAATTATTTGAAAATAAAGTTTAACCATGTAGAGTAGGTTAAAAAGTCTTTTAATGGGGTAACTAAACTGCTTATCAGTAAGAAGAATAAGAAAGCAAGACTTGAATATGCGGAAGGCACATCGTTTGGAGAGATGAAGATTGGGAAAGAGTGCATTTCAGCGACGAAAGTAAATTTAATTTGGTTGGATCTGCTTCCAGACGGTATGTTAGACGTGCAACAGGTGACAGGCTGAACCCGAAATGTGTCAAAACATCTGTAAAGCATAGGGGAGGTAGCGTAATGGTGTGGGACATGTTTTCATCTGAAGGAGTTGGACCGTTGGTGTCCATTAAAGAAACTGTCAATGCTAATGTGTATCTCAATCTTGTACAGCAATATGTTATCCCATCTCTACGATCATCACCAATCCAGCCAGCAATTTTTATGCCGGACAATGCCCCGTGCCATACTGCAAAAAAAGTGAAGGAATATTTTGCGGAAGAGAATATTGAAGTCATGAAGTGGCGTGCCCACCCGGACCTGAATCCTATTGAAAATTTATGGAAAATTATAGGTGACAATATAAGAGAACGACAAAGGATCTGTGGACTAAAACTGAAGAGGAATGAAAAAAAAATAACTCCAGAGTTTTGTAAGAAACTTGTGATGTCGTGTAATCGTCGCTGTGCTAAAGTTATTGGAAATAAAGGTTTTAGTTCTCCATACTAATTGTTCTAAACCTAAAATTGACCATTGTTCCATGTTATTTGTTTGTAAAATTGTATTTAGAGACGATTGTTCTCTTATTTTGCACTGTTGAATTTTTGTTATTGTTCGTTAGATTGCTCTAATGAATTAAATATAGTTATGTTTGTCCTGATATTTTGTAGAATATGTTAAATACATTTCTTAGGGCCCCATCAAAAGATTCATTAACTTACTCCACATGGTTAACCTTTATTTTCAAAAAATTAAAGTCGTACTCTTATTTTGCCCGCTAGTGTATTTGTATCATTCGTGTCACGCTCTTCACGAAATACCTAGATCAGCGAAAAATATGCCACATTGCACATTTTTGAATTAGGTTCCGTTTTCATATGGACTAGCTGTACCCGTGAAACTTTCACGGCTTTGCAAGGCCTTTCAGACGGATCGGTGAAACTTTCATATTTTAGGGAAGCAATGCCGCACTTACTCTGTGACACTGGGACTTGATGTTAAGTCCATCCTCTTTTTTTTTTTTTTTTNTTTTTTTTTGCTGATAATTCCCAGAAGTGGCGTAGCCAGGAGGTGGCGAGCGTGCGAGGATCGACGCACTCCCTCCTAGAAAAGTTTCGCCCCCCCCCCCCCCCCCCCTCGGTGAAAACTCACATTACTTGGGGCCTAGCTTGTGTTGTCAAGCCGTCTCTCCCTCCTCTCCTGTGGAAATATGCCTGGCTACGTTGATTCCCACAAGCTGTCCGTCTAACAAAAACCTTGGAATTCCCACGTTAGCAGAAAACAATAATACACGTTTATACAGAAGAGCTCTGGCGTCTAAGAATAAGTATTAGAAAGACCTTGCCCAGCTGCACCGGACTGCTGACCCCCGCAGTATCTAGCTGCACCCGTGAAACGTTCACGGTCTGGCAAGGCGCTTCAGATAGATCAGTGAAACCTTCACATTGTACCATGGCAATTCCCCATCAACGTCATAAACAACACCGAGATTCTATTTATGATATCTTATACGGCCAGCCTTTTTGCTGATATTAAATACTGAAGCTGTCCCTGTCTTAGTGGATCCGGGGAAGATTTTTATAAGTTGCTCTGTCTAACTGGACCCTTGGATTCCTTTGGCAGCAAACCAAGATGCAGGTCCCTAAAGATTTATGCATAAAAGTTTCCGACGTGTAAACATAATTAAAACTAGAACGCCTTGGTGGCGTAAGACCATCACCCGCGGTAGGGGGGCAAATTCAACAGTCATTTTCGGGGAACAATGCTAGGGCACAGTCACATTCGTTCCATGAATTAGCCCTTCAATAATAACATGGGAAAAAAATAGAACACCCCGTTCTGCAGACGATCTGCCGCACTGGAGGCAAATCCGCCCCTGTAGAGAAAATTCAACGCCTTCATTTTTTATGGCCAGCTAGGCCCAGTTTTTTGGTTCACATCTAAGGCAACCCACCAAACTCCATGCAAAAAATTGTGAAGATTTCTCAACTCCTACGACCACTTTTTGGGTGGACAGACGTACAAATATATATATATATTTATATATATTGATGTATTTACTTAAATCTTCAACGAAAACATTACCACCTCTCTCACTTCATTCACGGGTGATAGATACCTGGCCTGTGGTAGAGAGATTTCTGACACCCGCTGTATCATAGATACGCCAGCTTCACAAAGTCAACAAAGCTCGAATTTTCTTCTATCTATTAGTGATGAAGAGCGTGACACAAAAGGCAGGTAGCGACGTAGGTAGGTACGAACGTACTAGCGTATTAATACTTAGGTTGATAAACGAAAATTAAACCAGCGTACAGAAGATGGCCACAGTTGGAACATTTTCTGTATAATTTAATGCACTTCTTGCTTATCCAACGTTAAACTCGAAAAAAGAAAATATTAGCAGCTTTTCTTAACGCTGACACGGAGTCTTGTTTTCATTACTTTCACCATACATTGAAGGTTTATTATTTGCTCTCAGGTCACGACGTACAATTTGAGTAGATAGCCAACGAAGCACTGGAAAGGCGATTTTTCGTGATGCAGAAGACGCAGAATTTTTTCCAGCTTGCTGTCTTCTCTTCACGAAACAGTTTTCACTTGGGAGCAAAAATATTGATATAGAGAACGCATATCATGCATACAAGATACGCAGTAGGCAACTGAACTAAATTCAGTGCTTCACTGCCTGCTGAAATCAATCGTTACTTTTTCGCATGCCATGTAAGGGAAGGAGCAAGGAGTGTGCTGCTCAGATGAATAAAAATAGAGAGTACTCATCTCTTATGGTAATTTGAGTCGGCCATTGTTGCCTATCTTTCAGAAGCATAGTAGTAGCGTAAGCATGGTCATTGAAGAAGGGTCATTTCAAATTCCTCGATATCATTTTGACAGTGCGGGCTCTATGGTAGCCTTATAAAATCTTCAACACTCGAATTTCTTCCTATCTTATAGCGCACGGCGATAGCCAAGCAAACAAGTAACAAGTAACCACGAAAACACACAAGATTACCAGAGTTTTACAATTAAACTAGACAGCTCGTAACCCACTTGGTCACCATCACCATCTTCTTTACTCCCCAAAGGCATATTCAACACTATGCCTAAGAACAAGCATAAGTATATGTACGAAGTAGTCCCGTTGTAGCTTTAGTATCGCCTTTACATTTAACGTACACATTTATGCAGCTAAGCTTAGGTGCCTCCTCCCTACTATTGATCCTCCATTGATACAATGTCATTAAATCTTGAACACTTGAATTTTTTATAGCAAATTTTGATATTTCTTTTATCGTTAAAAGCACTAGACTGGTGCTATTCTTCAATCATCTTAGCTACTGATACTGGCCACGCAACTAAAATTTCAGAATTTCAATTCTTTAGTGCATTCGACGTATATAGCAATCGGTATCCAAGTTATGCTGGTCATCAAGTATCGGTCTTTTTCTGATACCTGAATGTTCATGTTTCGCCAGTGGGTGCCGCTAACTTGTGTGCTCTCTTAGTTTATTGTTCCCTATGCATAATAACATAGATTGCGTGCAAACAATTAAGTAAATAAACATGCAAGTAAATAAATAAAGTTCACAGAGTTTTAGTATAACATAAATTAATGCATAAACACACGAAGATGTTTATTATATTGGTTTGACAGCCATATAGGAGCTTATCTACAAAGCTGTATCTAACCTCACCCTACTGTTAGTGTTCTTAACCGAGAACGAACTTTCACAACTGTTAGGCAACCTCAAATTCTGAGCTTTCCAGATCATTGTATATTATTTTCAAATGGATCTTTTCAGGAAGACAATCTTGGATTGAGGGAAAGACGCACTAGCGCAGCAGTTACTAAGTTTCTGGTCTGTCGCCCATTGGTTTCTAGGGGAGTTTCCAGTGCCTCACTTCTCTGCTCATACATGCCAGCTCAGGCGTTTTTTTCTTTTTAAGTTTACAATTGTATTTGGTGTGCATCGACAACAAGTACAAACCCAGTGATACCTATACCGCCTTTTGCCTCACCGCCCGTCAAAATTCTATCTCAGTTCAACCGGGGCGGTACTGCCGGCAAATATCCAAAAAATAGGAACAGAACTGCTTAGTACACCACGAAATCCACTCACATATATAAAAACTGACCTACAATTAACCTTATGAGAACCAGTGAAAACGCTGGTTCGTCGTCGGCCTAACATTTTTAAAATGTATTTTATAGAGTAAGCTGCTCCGTATACGGTTACCTCCTTAAGCTTAAGCAAATAATATATATTTTTATGGTTACAGTCGGGTAGGAATAACCTGCAAGCCCTAGGAAAGTGGTGGACGAACATACTCGACACGTCCCTCGTAACCACAGAGATCGATCTGCACAGTGTAGTGCTTGCCCAAAGTGTGCAATTTCCCAGCGGGGTTAAGGATTGCAGCTTATATCATCTAACTCACCAACTACTCGTGCTGCTACATACTGCGAGCAGTCCATTAAGGTTATCTTCTCCTCACATGGTGTCAACGGCGCTAAAAAGCTTGAGAATCTCCAGCTTACGGCGCAGCCTATGGTCCCTGAAGGAACATAACTCTTGGTCAGCCCGACACTGTATGGCGAGCTGCTGGAGCGCTAGAGGGCAGTGCAATTCACTTTAGCCGGAAATGTTTAGAGCGTCGCGAGATGCCCTTAAGTAAAGCGCCGCCTTGATGGACCAGCGGCCGTTAGCTTCAGTGGCCTTTAAGCAAGAAACGGGCCGTCGAGCGAATCATTCTACCACGCGCTCAAGCTTGACGAAACAAAGTGGCACAATTCAAAAGCTGCGAGAATGTGAAAGAAATACAAATTATTTTACTGCAAAAACGTTGAGTGCAAAAATAAGACGCTGCATAGCGCGTGCTGTGCTGCAAATTAATTACTTTTATATGGCTTTCAGTCTTTAAAATTGCATGGCAAAACTTAAGAAATAAAATGTCCATTAGTGTAATTAAGGCTTTTCAGGAGCTAGGAGGTGTTTTGATAATATTAAAGAAAACTAGAGCACTCTAAGAGCGCATACCTCCGCCAAGCGAGGCAACGGTAGCAAAAAATTCAAATTGGCTCTGAAACCATAATTTTCTTTTTATAAACTTCAAAATCTAATCATTTGTGCCTTTTGGCAGTAATGACAGCTTGTGCAGTTTTCTTGAAGATCCGTTCATAACTTTTTGAGTTATACTGCTAACATACGTTATGACAAACAGGAGTCAAACATGCAAACAAACGAAACGATCTGCTCTAAAATTTTATCATTTATGTCTTTTAACATTACTAACAACCCCTATAAGTTTCATAGAGCCCCATTGATTAGTTTTTGAGTAATTGTGCTAACAAGCATAAAATTGAAAACAGTGGCAAACGAATGAACGAGCAAACGGATCATTAGAAAAAATTTGGTCATCTACTTTTTGTTATATACCTAACAACTCATGTCACTTTCATGAAAATCCATCCATATCTTTTTGAGTCATGGCATTGAGAAAAATAAGGCAGACAAACAAAAAACGGATAGACATATCTTCACTAAAAGTTAATCTTCTGTTCCACCAAACATACCTAACAAGCCCTGTAAATTTCGTCCAAATCGGTTCAGAACTTTTTGAGTTAACTGGTGACAGACAGACAAACACGACGAAAAATATAGAAAAATTTAGAACACTTACTGTACACAGTAACTCAATTAAAGCTATCTAGTTATTAACGCTTCCCAAGCCGCAAATATAATTTTATTATAAGGTATAATTGTCGCTCTGTCAGTGTCTGCTCATTGGATGGTTCCGACTGCGAGAATTGTCTGAAGAAATCGATGGAAGGAGTAGTGAATTTTTGGATGTGGTATTTGGTGTCCCACAGGGTAATGTTCTGGATCCTTTATTATTCATCATATATACAACGGACTTCTTTGATCTTGTTCATAATTTGCTCGTTGGTTTCGGCGATGATGTTACTTTACTGGCTGTTTGCGAGAATGCTCTAACAGAACTAGCACCAACTGAACGGTTGGTATTGTGTGGCAATAATCACTAACACTGCCAAATTTCCAGCAAGGCTCAATTTTCTTTACTACCAATGGTAGACTGATTGAATGTGGAATTAAATCAATAGTCATGGTTATTATATAAATTCATTCAAACTTCATCAAAAGGAAGTAAAAAAGTACACAATATTATTAATGTTGTAATACGTGATAGTTACTATTTAATACCACTTATAAGGAAATTGTAAATTTATACATTTCAATGGGTATATTGGAGACATGTAAAGGTTCACAATCACTGATGTTTTTAGTCGGAGTCATCATCCAAATTAATAACCAAGGACTGCACTAAGTATTACAAGGATACATCCGACTCCGATTCCTTATCTTGTATTTCTTGAGCATATCGAACAGCAGCTTGCACATTTTCAGCAGTTACCTCACCCAATGACTCGTTCACAAGGATTTTAAGGTCACTCATCTTGATGTTGTTGCGTTTTGCAGTGTTGGACTTCACTTGTGCTCAAATAAATTCAATAGAGTTATAATGGCAGTGGTAAGGTAGTAACCGAACCACTCTATGCCCATTTCCTGTAGCAATGTCATCGATCAAATATTTCTTTCCTTTCCGACTTGAAACGTTCTTGGCCACTTCGGGCAATTCCGCCTTTAGATAGTGTTCAACAAATTCAATACCTTTGGATAAGAGCCAGGCCTTTATTTCATCCTTCTGTCAAGACGACACACGAGTCTTTTCAATTTGAACAGAATGGTACGCTGTGTTGTCCATAACTATAATTGAATTTGGCTAGATATTTGGTAACAGTTGATTCTTGAGCCACTGCTCAAATACAGCAAAATTCGTTTCTTTTATGGTAATCGCCATCATTTTTTACTTGGAAGACCAATCTGCAATTGGGAACAAAACCATGTTTGGTTCCAGTGGGTAGACTGATAAGACGACCACCTTTTCCAACAGGAGGTTTCGACCATTTGCGGCAGCTACAGATGAATCCTGCCAGCATTTCCCTACTGTGTGATTCTAGTTGACCCAAGTCTCGTCGAAGTAAACAAGGTTGTCATTGTTCTCATTTCGGCATTTTTTTATTTCTCTGAGAAATTTGGCTCATTGAGCAACCACATCACTTCTCTCTAACAAAAATTTCCGGCCAACTACAGTAGCAAATTTGAAACCGATTTCGTGCAAGACTTCCCAAAGACTCTTTGCTGCGAGCGTAATTAATTTTTTGAAGCATGTCTTCATTGAGTTTATCCAATGTTGGTATTTCTTTTCTTTCGTAATATGACAACACTGTCCTACGTAAAACACCTTTATCAAAGTCATCAAAATTTGTAACTCGATTTATTGCATCATGATCCTTATTCTTCGGAGGTGATTCAAAATGCAGAGGTTCTCCAACGGGTGTTGTTTTTTTTTTTTTAACTTTGAAAATCCTGCGTACTGTACTTACACTTACTTTTGTGGCATCCGCTGTTCTCGTACAAAGCTTTAGATGGGTCAAGAAGAGGCCCTTTATTTACCTTTTCTTGTAAAAAATACTGTTGCACATTATAAATTACTTCCTTGGCTTGGCTAATTAAATAACCCAATCCCGATTTTCCTGTTACTTTACTTTCCATTGCACTTGGCTACGCATTCAACAGTATCTGCCTTGGGAGAATGTTTAAACCACACGACACTTACACTGAAATGTGGCACTAATGTAGGAAATCCAAGAAAAGATTTTGCCAAGTGTAGTGCGATTGCATATGGATTCTGCTTTGATTATGAAACTAGGGCTTACTATCCGTAACAATATTTATCGTAGCAAGTCTGTAAAGTAAAAACTAAATCATTATCATCTTGATTAAATTTTTCATTGGTTTTATGATACGTACAATACGTAATTTAGCCCCGGGGTGATTATTGCCACAAATCACTAACCGTTCCGTTGGCTCTAGTTCTGCTATTGTAATAGATTGGAGATTTGAGAATCTACTCAGAGTGATTTGGAGGTGATTGATTTCTGGTGTTCTAGGGGTGGGGTGATGATGCTAAATGCATTCAAGACCAAAATCATGCTCGTTTCTAGGTCACGTACAATGAGACCTGGTTTTCCCGCACTCATACTGGTTGGTGTGTCACTGCCTGTGGTTAAAGACTTGGTTATCTTGGGTGACAATTTTGATGAGGTTTGATGAGGTTGAGGTTTGAGCCCCACACCCGTTCGGTTGCCTCACGAGCATCACAGAAAATCTGTCTTATGCTACATGCTTGGAGGGTGTTCGGCTCGGCAGAGCTGACACGTCGCTGCTTTAATTGTTATGTCCTCCCCTGTTTGAATACTGCTCCTTTGGCTGGTATTCTACTGTGGATCGTCATCTGAGTTTGCTTGACAGCGTGGTTCGTCGATGTGCGTTCATGCTGAATGGTGTTGTGCAGAGTTGGTGGGGACTGCTTTCTCTATGAAATATATCATTGCCCTGGTCATCCATTGGCGATTTTTCTTCCGGAGCCATTTGCTCGGGCGCGGTATACTCGACGCACCCGTGCTCTTCATGAGTTTGTCCTGGAACCAGTACAATGCAGTTCCAGCCAGTATTCTCGTTCGTTTATTCCATCATACGTGGATGTTTGGGTCTGCCTTTTATGGTGCGGGCATTGACGGCCTTAAGCAATCTGTGGCAAGAATTATTCTGTGATCTCTATTCCTGTCTTTTTTTTTCTTTTGGTAGGCTAGTTGCGTGAAGGTTCTCATGTCGCCAGTCTAGTGCATCTTAATAATAACTTTACCGGTATAACTCGAATGATTTAAGATTCAAGCAAAGTTCGAGAAGGGCTCCAAAGATTTGAGTTACTAACATTCCAGTTCTTGTGCGAAGGTATGCAAATCCACCAATTAAAATGATTTAAAATAACTAGCATATAAAGGATTTATTTTTAAGGCTACGTAAATAATTACAGATAACGATGAAGGTTAAAAAGTCCTACATAAATGCCTAGAAAGAGTTTTATTATTGCCAGTCACGAATAGTTTCCATGAGTGTTTCCCTAAATCTATGCATATGCTCAATAATTACCTCCGCCAAGGAGGTTATGTTTCTATCATGTTTGTCTGTTTATTTGTTTGTTCGTCTGTCGCTATGATTGTCTGTCACCAAACTCAAAAAGTTTTTGAGGGATTTCTACGAAATTTACAAGGATTGTTAGGCATGTTGAAAGTTACAGAGAATTACTTTGTGGTGAAGATCCATTCAACCTTTTGATTGTTTGTTTGTATGTTTGCTTGTGTGTTTGACTGCCTCCTTATTATTAGTACCATGAATTGAAAAGTTATGGATGGATATTTACAAAATTTATATGAGTTGTTAAGTATATCACGAAAAGTAAATGACCAAAATTGTGTAACGACTTGTTTGTTCTGTTCATGTTTTTTTTTTTTTTTTTGCTTGTTCGTTTGTTTGTCTCTGTGTTAAATGTTCTGTTTGCTAGCAAAGTAACTCAAATGGTTATGCACGGGTGTTTTGAAAGTTAAAGGAATTGCTGGAAATGTTAAAAGACGTAAATGATCAAATTTTGGTGATGATCGGTTGGTCTGTTCGTGTGTTTCAGTAATTTTTGCCAGCAACATAGCTCGAAAAGTTATGAACGGATCTTCAAGAATATTGAAAAAGCAGTTATTACTATCAAAAGGCATAAATGTCCTCATTTTAGGGTGGATTAAAAAAGTCATAGTTTTACAACCAATTCGAATTTTTCTTTAAGGTTGCTTTGCTTGGCCAAGGTAGGCGGTTTTAGAGTGCTCTAGTTATAATTACGAACAAAAGGATGTCTGCTGTTTCATCGACCATTGAATTAATTTGGGAGATTAGCTGAAGCAACGAAATCATCTGTGGGAAGAAATTACATGAGAGTGGCAGTGGAAGCTTCAGATACCTTCAGTGCTGCGAGTTCAATTTCGGCAATGCAAGACGAAAGAACAAGGCACCGTATTTGAAGATGAGGTTTGTCAGGCGCTGAAAAGATTGAAGAATAACAAAGCATCCGGCGCTGACTGTATCCCAGCTGAGTCCTTTAAATATAGCCCTCCTAGACTAGTAGACTAGTTTGGCTTTCGAAGTAAATCTAATACAACGCTAGCAATTTTTCATCTTGTAACTGACATTCTAAAATGCTTCTACAATAAAACATATGGCATTTCATTATTCTTACATCTTCGAAAAGCGTTCGACTCCGTAGATAAAGCAATTTTATAAAAAAAACTTGATCATTATGGCGTTCGGAATGCAGCAAATGCACTGATTAATAGTTACCTGTCTAATAGGGATCAACATGTACTCTGTAATGGTGCCAAATTACATGCATTACCTATTAATTCCAGTGTTCCCCAAAGAAGCATTTTAGGCCCGTTATTGTTTAACATTTTTATTTATGACGTTACTACCCTCGGTATGAATTGTGTATTGTATGCGGATGACGCAGTTTTCTACACCAATAGTAGTAATTTTCAAGCTGCTATAACTGATATGCAAGCTTTTTGGAATGTGTTGTCTGAATTGTTAACTGCTCATGAGAATAAAACCAAATTAATGCTTTTCTCCCCCTGTACTCACCAACAGTTGCCACCTATCTTCTTTAACAATAACCTACTAGAGTGGGTGCCCCAAATAAGATATCTTGGACTGATCCTGGATGAAAAGCTGTGTTTTAAGTCCCATATTGAAGACATTGGGCGCAAGCTTAGCAGGGTTCTCGGCATGATCTATGCAGTATCCAATTATGTTGATCGTGAATCAGTGCTGGTACAGAATATCATCGTTTGGGGAGGAGCCCCACGTTGTCACATTCACAAGCTTGAAGTAATATAGAATAATATACTTAGGCGAATACCACGTGTAAGACTCAACGAAAACAATGTGCCTCTAATGAGATGCAGTGAAATGTACTTGTCTTTACAAATGTTGCAATTTCAGGATGTTTACAACTATTCCTTACTTGAATTTTTGCGATTTGTGTTCTATAATCATCCTGTAGTATTTCTAAAGTATTTCAGTCCCCTCATTCCACAACAAAATTACGAACTGAGACGTACTGTTCTCAATCTCCCAACTGTGCGTGTTGATGTTGAGAAACGCGCTACAGTATTTCAAATTGCAACTCTTCTCAATAAACTTCCTGCATATTTATTAGATCCCATTTCTGATAATGTCCTAAAAAACGTTTTAAGGAATACGTCATGCAACTTTATTAGCTTTTGTTTTCTGTTTTATGTTGTCCAAAAAGTTTGTTAAACTTTCAGTGGCTACACAGATGCAGTATTCTATAGTGTATTACTACTTTACCAAATACTTGTAATATAAAATGTGTCTGTGTGTAATAAACCTATCAAACACTCCTTGCAATTCTGCGCACAGGGTGTTTTACTTTGGGATTCCTCCCAGAGAACTTGATGAGCGTCATAATAACGCCAACGGTAAAAAACAAAGCAAAATGTGTGACCGACAAGAGCAACTATCGCCCTATCGCAGTGGCAACGTCTCTCTCAAAAGTGGTAGAACTAGTGCTTGAGAGACGAATGGCACCGTACATGGTGACTTCAGAGAATCAATTTGGCTTTAAAGCCGAACACGNAAAGCCGAACACGGAACAGAAGTGGCTATATTCACACTTAAACAGGTCATAAATCATTTCATTGACAGTGGATCTCCCGTATACCTGTGCTTTCTCGATGCTAAGGCTGCGTTTGACCGAGTTCACCATTATTCTCTATTTAAGTGTATTGTAATGGTGCGACCTTTGTCGTTTTCTTTTTACAAGGCTCCCGAGCCGTCTTGGATAGCGGTTGGCAACATTGGTCCGGTTTCATCTTGGCGATCTTGGATAGCGGACGATCCGCCGGGCGGGCGCGTTTGCGCCCCGC
>LQNS02278138.1:3136075-3157913 GCA_001587735.2 Parhyale hawaiensis
GCTTTGGTCTAACTTTAAGCAGAAATCGATTGGACGCCTACGTGTTGCCTATAATGACATATTTCGGCGCCTGATGAATGTGCCGAGGTCGACTAGTGCAAGTATGATATTTGCTCAAAAGTATACAGATTGTCTCAAAGTCAGATCAAGAAAATGCGCGCTGAGCCTCCAGCTCAGGATAGAAAAATCTGATAACGCCTTACTCAAAGTGATCCGTAACGGGCCTGGCTACAAACTATCTAACATGTATAGCCGATGGCAGCGCATATTATTTCCGAGCAGGGGCCAAACAATGGGCCGCAATGCAGTGTAGTTTGTAATGAAGTATTACCTGATCTTAGTATCTAATGTAACTTTAGTATTAAGCTGCCTCCTGTGTACCATTCCCTATGTGTACCTAATAAAGCATATTATTATTATTATTATTATTATTATTATTATTATTATTTACACCTGAAGTCGTCCAAATTTTTGCCATAGATTCGATGTATGGAGGGGCTTATACTCGTACAAAACAGGCTAAACTTGCAACGTTTTCATTGTTGGAATTTCAACTGTCCCTGATTAAGATACGTTTGCTATCTTCTGCAACCCGGCGGCCTATTTTCTACCTAACAGTTTTCGATGGAACTTGAGAGGACGACCAGAGCCTTCAACCTGGGCTAATTTCCCTCTGTCTGCTTAGTTAAAGCGTGACAGAAAATGGATAAACAGATAAATAAATAAACAAACTAGAGCACTCTGAGAGCTCATACTTCCGCCACGCAAGGTAACGGTTACGAGAGACTATGACTTTCTTTGCATCAACACCAAAATCTAATCATTTTTGCCCTTCAGTTGTGTTAACAGCTTCAGTAATTTTTTGAAGATCCTTTCATAACTTTTTGAGTTATGCTGCTAACAAGCATTGTGACAAGCATGAGTCAAACGTACAAACGAACAAACCGATCTGCACCAAAATTTGATTATTTATGCCATTCAACATTACTAAGAACTCCCATAAATTTCATGAAGATCCATTCAATATTTTTTAGTTATTGTGCTGACATGTATAAAATTAAACACAGTGACAAACGAGCGAACAAACAATCGGATCGTTACAAGAATTTTGTCATTTACTCTTCATAGCATAACTAACAACTTGTGTGAATTTCATGAAAGTCCGTTCGTAACATTTTGAGTTATGGCATTGAGAAAAATGAGGCAAGCAAACAAACGGAAGGATAGATCTTCACCAAAAGTTAATCATTCGTTTCTCTTAACATATCTAACAATTCCTGTAAATTTCGTCACAATCTGTCCGTAACTTTTTTGAGTTATCTTGATGACAGACAGACAAACAGAGAGATTCATAGACAAACAGAGAAATTCACAGACAGACAAATCTGACGAAAACATAACCTCCTTGGCGGAGGTAACAAACAAACCGATAAATACACATCAGTCTTTATCATATTGTAGATTACAGAAAATGGATTGATAAATATACAATTAACAAATAAATAAACAGATACATACACATCAGTCTTTATTATATTGAACATTTATTACCTCCGCCAAGGAGGTTCTGTTTTCGTCGTGTTTGTCTGTCTGTCTCTCTGTCTGTCTGTCTCTTTGTCTGTCAGTCTGTCTGTCACCAAGATAACTCAAAAAGTTATGAACCGATTTAGATGAAATTTACAGGGATTGTTAGGTATGTTAGGAGAAACAGATGATTAACTTTTGGTGAAGATATGTCCATCCGTTTGTTTGTTTGTTTGTTTGTTTGTTTGTGTGCTTCATTTATCTCGATACCATAACTCAAAAAGTTATGGGTGGATTTGGATGAAATTGACATGAGTTGTTAGGTATGTAACAAAAAGTAAATGACCAAATTTTGGTAATGATACGTTTGTTCGTTCGCTCGTTTGTCACTATTTTTAATTTTATGCTTGTTAGCACAATAACTCAAAAACTGATTAATGGATCTTTATGAAATTTATAGGGGTTGTTAGTAATGTTGAAAGACATAAATGATCAAATTTTGGTGCAGATCAGTTCGTTCGTTCGTTTGTATGTTTGACTCATGTTTGTCATATTATCATTGCACGAAGTATTCAGCTTGTTAGCCCTCGAATGCCAGTTTTATGTAATACCTCAAAACACGACCTTCCCTCCTAACACGTCGGTCCGATTTGTTCATGTTATGAGGCCCGCCTGTACTAACTATTTTTTCATGTCAGGCTATAGTGGAACATATCTTAATTTACAGGACAAATTTTCAAAGTTGCTTTGCAGTTTGACACCACCGGACCCGTCGACGGTCGGATTGCAAGCAACGACATCATAAGACCGACTACCTGCAGGCCTCGTCTTTAACACGAAACGAAGCGCTATGGTGACTGCCACAAAGGCTATCATTGTCAAGATTTAGTTTAAAATAGGAAAATACCGACAAGATCTATGATGAAAACTACTTTAAATATGACGTTTCGAGATCAAGTCCCTTCATTAGTGTCTACTGTTTGAAACAAAAAAAAAACAGGCTTTGGTATTCCTACTATTTGAGAGCAAAAATTAAAAACTTGAAATGAATAGGAATAATAAATTTTTGCAATTTGCAATGAACCAGAGATGGGAACTGTTTTAATCATTAACAGGTGGCTTCTCTTTTAAAATGTCGATGGACTTTAAAATTCTAAGCTCGGAAGAGTCTCAACAAAGCAAAGAGCAAAATAAGGTATTTTTACCTTATTTTTACACTACTACGCTACTCACCGCGTAAGCACACAGGTGGGAGTAGTACAGTACAAACGCCTGAGTTTAAAACAACTTTTTTTCTTTACCTAGGATTTTAAACTTATTTTAAAAGAGAATTGCTGCCTCCTGGAGATCAAGCTAGCTACCATCCCCTTTTTGTAGCAAAAAGCTGACACACACTTTATTTCCCTCTTCATTCTATGTTTTGTCATCTTATTCGTACAGAGTCGAAATAAGAGCTTTCCTCGATTTGTTTCAAACTTGTAGATGCTGATGAAGGAAGTTGGTCTTGAGGCGTCTTATTTTATTAGTTTTTCATTACGAATCTTTTTTATCTTTCTTATCGAAACCGAAACTTGGATGAAGTTAGTCTTTGTAGCAGTGACCACTATGCTATGGTTTTCTGTTTAAATTAGGCTTTAGCCACTCACTCTTATAACGCAATTGCATGCATTCGTAATACCTACTGCCACGATGGTTTGAACTATGAAACCCTGTCCTGTCAATTCACGAAAGCACGGCGAGACCTAAGATATTATCTTAGTTGCTACGTCGAGAAAAGTTCCGAAGTTTCGTCACAGAAACGAGAAAATATCGCAGACAAACAAATGCACTTATCAAGTATTGCGCTTCTTGGTGAGCGTATCTTGCTTTGCACACAACAAAATATATTCCACTGTTCAGAGCGCATAATTTCCACTGTACTAGAGTTACTAACGGTGTGAGTACAGCTCCAATGATTTGATGACGAACACCCGACTGGTAGGGTTACCTTCACAGACACAGCTGCATAAATTTCAGTTACAGGCTGTGGGGAGGGCTAGAAGGATTTCGTTCCTTATTACTGTATCAGTTGTTTAACCTATTAGCCGCTAGTGTAGACTTGTGTTGATTTCCCGTTTTGTTCCTTAATGATTTTGCATCACACTAGTTGTGGGTGGAGACATCTATTAAACCCTAAATAATTAACTAACTAGTACAGTATTCAAATCGCCAAAAGAAAATACTTAAACGAGTTCAAAAAAACATTTCATGTTTTCAGATTTAGCACTGAACCCGTCCGACAGGCAAAGTCAGGCTTACTCGTAACTCACCGGTGACAGGTTAGGCCTCACTAGACGCAACAATGGTTTTTCAACAGAGAAAAGGGAAAGGGCAAGTATTATATCCACAGAAATGTGGATACGTGGGAAGGAAGAGAAACAACACAAAGCATCATCAGAATGGAAACGGAAGAAAGTAAAGTGAGCCCGAAAGACAGACGTTCCGAAGGCCTTTTTAATGGCTAAGGTAAGCTTGAAAATCCTCTGGGGTCGCTGCTCCCCAATGTAACAATGTAACTATCCAAACCCTATGTCCTGTGGAACCCTATGCCTTTGAGGTGGAAAGATGCTGATTGCTGAAACTCTACAAACAGTGCAAGCTACGAGTTACAAACATTGAGCTTCTAGAGCACAAAATATTCAATTACTACAACAAACCAAAAAAATGGGAGTGGGTAACACTATACGTGCAGGGATTCACAGATCTAACTTACTTCGTAACGCTTACGAGGAAGGCTCAAAATATTTCCTTTTCTAACACGTAACGTATAGAGGGCGTTGACAAGAGTCTGCAGGTAGAGACCCATAGATTAAACTAATTATACTTTATACTTTACGGAGGTTCCTATTTTATGAATAGGACACAGAATATTTGAGTTATTAACACTGTACGGGTGAGGCACCGTAGAGTTGAGAGACAAACACTTTACGGGTAGGACTGCTAAACTTTTAGTTACTTATGCTCTAAACTTGGGTATCAAAACTCTTGGAGCAGAGCTTTAGCGGTGTATGTAAATTCATCTGATTGTTTGCCTGCCTTTTTTTCTTCAAAACATCACTCAAAAAGTTATGAAAGGATCTTTATAAAATTTGCAGAAATTGTTAGAAATGTTAAAGGACACAAATGACTAAATTTTGATGATGATCGATTCTTCAGTTTGTGTATTCGACTAATGTTTATTAAAATGTTTGTCAGAAAATGACTCAAAAAGTTACAGACGGATTTTAAAGAAAATTATAAAATTTTTATTACTGTCAAAAGGCACAAATGACCAAATTTTGGTGATGATAACAATGAAATCTTAGTTTCAGGACCAATTTAATTTTTAGTTATCATTGCCTTGCTTGGCGGAGGCATGCACTTTCAAAGTGCTCTAGTTATTTTATCATTGATGAGCAAGTTGAATGCAGAAGAATAATATCGGAAGATAATTTGAACGGCACGAGCAGTTTTATAGTTTTGTCACGCACTGCTCACTTGGCTCGATCAATATGTCTGCTCTGTTGCACGCCGTACGGAGGAGCGAGTGTTAAGCGTAGATGAATCCTTACTGAGACGCTACCAGCCTCTACATACATTCTGCGTCATTAAATATTGTCCATTACTCTCTCTTTCACGCTGTAATATATGTGCATGCTACACTTGATATACAGTTAGTCGAGGCACTGCATGCTAGGTGCGTTCAACGGGCATGACTCCAAAAGGATTAAAGTCACTAACACTCTATGAGTAAGGCAATAACTTTGAAGTATCGAATACTCTACAAATAGGGCTGCAAATATGTATGAGTTACTAATTATCTCTGTGCGTACGGCTCAAAAGGTTTGAGTTCCTAACAAGCTATTATTATGGATTACTAACACGCTGCCGGTAGAGATACAAAATTTTAATTAGTAACCCTCTCCGGGTAGTTCTTCAAAGATTTGAACTGACGACCCTTTTCCTCTACGGCTATCACTGCAGTGTTCTGAGTTGCGTACTCTCTTCGGGTGCGACTACAGTGGTTTGAATTACAGGACCCTACGGGTAGGGCACCAAAGATCTCACTTACAAACAATCTATGAGCAGAGCTCGAAATATTTGATACTCTACAGGTAGTGCTCCAAAGATTATCGCTGCTGACACTAACACTGCACGAGGAAGGCTCCAAATATTTTACTTAATATCACTCCACGGATATGACTAAAATAAAATGAAATCCTAACACTCTTTAGAGGGAGGCTTCAAAGTTTGAATGATAACATTCATGTCTATAGAGCATAAAAGCTTTCGGTTGGAAATACTGTAAAACTTGGGCTCCAACGATTTAAGTTACTAACATTTTAGAGGTATGGATAAAGATATTTAAGTTAACAATACTCTCCGGACAAGGCGTAAAAAACTTAAGTTACTGACGTCTGCCAATGGGCTTGAAAAATACGAGTATCTAGAGTAGTGCGCCGAGGAATTCAGTAACTAACAAATATTTCAGTTGCTAAGTCAAAGTGTGCACTGAGTGAGATTTGGATGCACTTAGATGCATCAGTATTACATGCATTTTTATCCCAAAATTGAAACATGCAAGTGCATCATAAATACTCCTCGTGCATGATCATGACGCATTTATGTGTTTTGGTTTTGTGACAAGGCCGATGATGCTTCACAAACAGGTAAAATTGACTTGAATTAAAATAGCAAAGTAGCGACTAAACGAACGGAGAATTTCAAACATAAATTAATATAGTATTGTAAAACATTCGAGGAAAGGTATCTACAAAACCAAATGAAATCATTATCATATTTTTTCTTTTTTCCTTATAACTACAGAGCATGTAATGGAAACTTTATTTTGGAATAGTTACCCGGTAATAATTGCTTATAGCTAGGGCTAATTTGAAACATGCTGTCTACTGGGACCGAGTCTTTCCCAAGCACAGGAGAAAAACCTAACTTACCTAATCATAATGATTATTACCTATGGTCCGTTCTATTCTTCTAAGGGGAGTAGTTATGCTAACTTAACCTATACAAAGGCCACGTGCATGTTATAAATAGTATGGGTAAATGGGGAAAATTTCCATCTAAAGTTTCAGCTTTTGAAAAAAAAAAAACTTCGTCAACAATTCAGGCTAGTGGGTTATTCGCAAATCAAACAAACGAATTTGTAATTATGCCTATTTAAGCCAGTCACAAGTAGTTCTATAGTAATATCACGGCTTTAAATCGCTTTTCCTTCAGTCTACATTTGCTTACTAGTTCTAGTTCAGGGCATCTGATGTAATTTAGCTTCATGATAGTATATATTTTGACAATTTATACCCTCTCAGTTATCATTAAATTACCTCTGACCGTATGTTAAAAATTTTCACGTCAAACCACAGTGAAACTTACCCTAATCGTAATTACTACGTAAAAAATTCTATGATGTAAAGTAGAGAATAGAAAATGTAATAGAAAATGTAAGAAATGTATTTCGCAAATGCCGTGCTTCTTAGTGCGCGTATCTTTGGATCGGGCAACCCAAACATGCTGCGCTGTTCTCAGTTATCGCGGTACTTAGTACTCACAAGTTTGTACTTCGCTGGCGTTACGAGCACTCTACGGGCAGACTGTCAGATATTGCAGTTTGTAATCGTCTACTTCCTTGTTTAGCGTTCCGATGATGACTCCGAGAACAGTTCTAACCATTACGTGCACTCTAAGGGGAGGGCTCCAAAGTTTGGATCACTAGCACTCTACGACTAGCGCTCCTAACAATTGCGGAGCTAACACTCTGAGGGGAGGGCTCCATAAATGTGAATTGTTGGGTAACACTCAACGATGAAGGTTTCAAAGATTGCAGTTTCTACTGTAACGCTATACAGATAAGACTACATAGATTATCTGCTGTCCCGACACTCTACGGATATGGCTACGAAGATTTAAGTTACTGACTAACAACGTCTAGAGTATTATAGACCATAGAATATTTACCTCCACCAAGAAGGTTATGTTTTCGTCATGTTTGTCTGTCTCTTTTTCTGTCTGTCTATTTGTCTGTCTGTCACCAAGATAGCTCAAAAAGTTATGAACCGATTTGGACGAAATTTACAGGGAATGTTAGCTATGTTAGGAGGAACAGATGATTAACTTTTGGTGAAGATATGTCCATCCGTTTGTTTGTTTGTTTAATTGTTTGTTTGTTTGTTTGTTTTGTTTGTTTGTCTGTCGGTCTCATTTTTCTCAATGCCATAACTTAAAAAGTTATGGATGGATTTTTATGAGATTGATATGAGTTGTTAGGTATATAGCAGAGTAGATCACCAAATTTTGGTTATGATCTGTTTGTTCGTTCATTCGTTTGTCACAGTTTTTAATTTTATTCTTGTTAGCACAATAACTCATAAATGGTGAATGGATCTTTATGAAATCGATAGGGGTTTTAGTAATGTTAATAGACATGAATGACTAAATTTTGGTGCAGATCGGTTGGTTCGTTTGTATGTTTGACTCATGTTTATCTTGACGATTGTTAACAGTATAACTCAAAAAGTTATGAACGGATCTTCAAAAAAAAATGCACAAGCTGTTATTACTATAAACAGGCACAAATTATTAGATATTGGAGTTTATACAAAGAAAATTTTCGTTTCAGAGCCAATTTGAATTTTTTGCTACTGTTGCCTCGAGCGCCGAAGATTTGGGTTGTTAACACTCGACGAATAGGTCGAGTATAGCTTTAACAAATGGAGTTACTTAGGAGGGCTTAACTGATGATAATGATGATAATAGAGTTACTACGGTTCCGGGATTTCAGCAATAGAGCTCTGAGCTGAGCTACAATGCTAGTATACTCCAAAGATTTGAGTTACTTACCCGATGTGCTGACGGACTCTAAAGATATGAGTTACAGTATTCAACGGTGCGGGCTCTGAGATAAAAATTACTAATACTAGACATGAAAGGCTCCAACTATTTTCATAACGAACTCTCCTAGCTTGGTTCTAATATTCGAATCATCAACACTTGAGTTCTGGTGATCAGAAGTCTTAAAATTTCTATCCATTATTTACCGCCCAGGGAATCAGAGTTTCAAGTTTTCAAGTAACACATAAATGCTCTGTGAATTAGGCTCCAAACATTAAAGCTTCTAAATAACAGTCTGTATTTCCCCAAAATTCTAATTAGTCGTGGTGCTCCTCTGCCAGAACTCTAAACATTCGGATTACTGAAGAGTAAACTCCAGACGCTGCAAATCATTCAACGCTTGTTTTACTTTGCGCTAAGACTCAATTCAATACAATAGCCATGACCAAGACGACGCTTTGTTAGCAGCATACGCACAATAAGAGAGTTAACTGCACAAACGCATTAACATTAACAGGAATCATATTTTTTGGCTAGGTTTCCTTCACTTGTCAAAGCTAGCACTACCACTTAGCTAGAAGTTCTTTCTATTACCAAGGCTCCACGATACTCGCGCTCAACAGAGTATCGCATTTATTTCGCAATTGCTTCCGCTGCAAATATAAAAGACCAAACTTTTTCAGACTCGGTGTGGTAGCGGAGGAAAATAATAATATATCGGAGAGTGTCTGGCCGCCAGCCGACACCGGCAGTAATGGACTCCTGGCACTGGAGCAAATGGCAGCGCTGATTATATCCGATCTATGTTATATTTTACAATGTGAAAACCTGCACCACGCCATGCTATATTATACGATCTACGCTATTGTGAGTGTTCCTGGACACTACAACGGTGCTTCTGTCTTGAGGAGAGAGGACGAACGCGCAGCACTCCGAGACAACAGAAAATTCTCGTACAAATGTTGCCGGAGCGCGGGAATAGCAAGTCGGGAGAAGGAAATAGATCATACGTTTGGTTAAGGCTACTGAACACAGTGCGGTATCTTAAGAAAGGAACAGGAAGACAGAGGTATGGCGGAGGTATGCGCTCTCAGAGTGCTCTAGTTAATCACTATAATCGAGCTCAAAAGATTTCAGTTGTTAACACTTTATGGGTTGGGCTCGGATTACTTTAAGAGTAGAGCGCCGAGTAGAGTAGAGTGCCAGTCACATAAACGCCGCACCAACTCACCCAAGAGCGCACTACCATTCTAGACCAACTCGTATGGAGGCAGCAAGGCGGGAAAGAAAAGGCACGACAAAAAACATGTTCAGAAGAAAGAAATACGGGTAATGTTGAATTGAGTAGTTTAATTCTCCGTTTCCACAACAAAGGTGATACGCAGGGGAAGAAAGAGGGGACATACCGTATGGCGATAGAAAAGTGGAACCCATTCACGAGGGTGTTCCCACACAAAAGCAACGCGCATGGCATGCAGCAAGGCAGGGGAGAAACGGAGAAGATGTACAGAAACTGAAGGAAAAATGTGAGTGCAAAATAGAGCTTAAAAAGAGCCAACTGATGATATGGTAACCCTGGGGTGCAGGGTTTGTCCTCCTCATCATTGCAGGGCGTGTAATGACGGCACCAGTCCGTCGGGTGATCGTCACATGCGTCGCTTACCACGTAACTTCGGTCGTAGTTACATTCTACTCTGGGAAATTACACGTCATACGCAACTTAACGCTCTTTACTCCATTTAAGTCGCTGATTTTTTAGGAACGGTTTATGTAGCGGCAATAGGACAGTATTAACTATAGCGAAAACTGTCCTGGGTTACTTATTAATCATACTGAGAGAAGCTTTGAACTCTGCTACGTGCTCCAGTACATGTGCGGTCCTAAATGCTGCAGTTTGCATCTCACGAGTGCGACTACTTTTCTTATCTAATCTGTAACCAAAATACTCCACAGAGTCTTTGAATAACTTGCAGTTTGTCTTGTTCAGCTTAAAACCAGACCTGCACAGCATAGACACGACCATTTCTAAGTTACGTAAGTGTTCTAATTCCAGCAATCCCATCACCTACCATCTATGTAACACATGCAGCCTGAAATGTTCCACAGTGCGTTGTCCATGAACATTGGTGAAATGATAGGACGCTGATTAATCTAACACAAAACGAATGTAACTAAAGAAATCGCATTTATAGTTAGCAAAGCTTTCGACTCGTCAGCTAGTGCTATAGTTCATACGATACACAGTGGCAAGCTACGCATTCGTTAACTGAGTGAAACTGTCTTCGTAATAAGGTGAAGGATACTTACTCAGCACATCATACCTTGATGCCTTGTTGATACTTCGGGCGAGGTCCAGGTGGCGTTATGCACGCCACCCATCTTGTGCAGAGGTTTTGCTGCAGTCCGTGACCAGCGGGGTGGCTAACAGCGAGTTATCCCCACAGTTCAAGTAGCCGCTTACAACAGGTTTATCTGGCACTTTCAGTAAGTATGCGTCCCGTAAGTTTTTAAAGTTCGCAGTCTCTGTAGTGACATTTCGAATGTGACGTGGGATTTTGTAGCATAATTTTGCCCCGAACCGCAAAACTATTACAGTAGAATACTTTGTGGCCATTGCGTCACCACCAGTTTTAATCGGAAGTCGCACGTCACAACTGCGACCAATACGGTCTGAGCGTCTGGCCTGGATTCGCCCATTGATGTTGGCAGTAATTCATTCTAGAATTTTCCAAATATATATGATCGTAAAGCGCTCGAATCTCCTTTGAATGGAGTACATTCTAAGTTAAGCAAGTCTGTTGTGATAGTTTAAATCTTGCATCCCCCGGATTTAGGCAGTAAAACATCTCGATTTACAGTTACCATACAGCCTCCAGAGATATGAATGTCCTTGTATTTATTTGGTACTCATACAATGGGAGTAACCCAATCACTGCTCTCAACCTTAGATATTATACTACAGTCTAACATTGTTCATTTGCGTTCTCGCAACTGAAGTTAATGCAGGAGGCGTAGGCCTAATATTGAAAAAATATTAGGAGTTACACGCTAGTAGAGATGAAAATGAACTTTGAAATTTGTGATATGACCTAACTTACAATCAAAGATATTATAGTGTATTTAGATTACCAACTGGCCCATTCTCATAGCGCACCTGAGAGCTAGAGACGTTCAGTTAGGTGGAGCGAGAAAGATAACGGATTTAGGTGTTCTCTGAAGCTTTGGCTGTGAAGAGTTTGTAACTCTGCATCGACTAGTTCGAAGAACAGTCTATTCCAAATATTCACTATGAACTACGGGAAGAAATGCTGGCTTAAAGTAGTGTCTTCGAGCTTTATGTTTGAGTGTGTTTCCAATTTTTGGCGGGCGATCATTAACTTCTCCCTCAAAAAGTCCCGTTGTAAGCCCGTCGTTGAAGCCATTCAAGTACTTGAATGTTTCCATTAGTTGCCTAGTCTAGTAGAGATTAAATAGTACAGGGATCAATGAAAAAGTTTCGTACTTTAGACCAGTCCAAGCATAGGTCTTCTAACCAGTCTCTTGCCCTCAGAGAGCATATGATCCGTCATCGGCCGTAGGGTTAGGTCCGTGAGGTTTGCCCGTCACATGTTATCGGGAGCAGCGATCCCTGGGGCACCTCAGAGGTTACCTTCGCCTATAGCTCGGCCTTTGGTACATTTTTCCTTTATGTCCACTCTACTTCCCCCGCTTTCACGCTGCAACTGACGTTTCTTTTCACTATTTTTCCTCCTCTTTCCAGACTTACTGTTTCAATGCGCCTTAACCCTGTGGGAAACATCCTCGTACATGGGCTCTTCATTTCTATCTATAGTGTATGTCCCTTATTTCTCCCTCTCAGATCACCTTCGTTGAGAAAACAAAGGCTCAAACTATCCAGGGCTGATGTGGCTAGTGCAGCAACGCTTTAGATATTCCCAAGGCGCTACTGCATTAGTCATATTAGCCCTCCAGTTAACCAGTCTCTTCCATGGAGAGGCGGTCCATCCGCGTCCGCAAGTGAAGGACGCCGCATCAGTTGCTGCAGATGCACTGTGCCCTATACACTCTTCCAAGCACAGTACCTTCAGTTCTTCATTGGCATAGGGTTGCACGACGCTGCTGTCCCCATCCAGTGGCACATAGGGTACGTTACGCTGCTTCACAGATGATGGGGTAATGGAGCAAACTTCACCAGTGTTTTTCTTTTTTTTTCTATTGGATAATTCGTTACGTAAGGATTAATCTTACCGTCGCCATATAGTAACTCAAATTCTGGCCTCGGCTAAATTTGCTGACGCAAAATGTTAACTGCTTTACTATAGAGTTTTTCTTCTTGCAAATTTTACTCGTGTGACCCCCTGGACTTACAGCAATTACAGCGATAGTGCTTACACCGGCACAAATGAGGTGCGTGGTTATCACGCCCAGAACGATAGCACCTCGGAGGACTGAATTGCCTCATTGAATGCTCGGAGCCCCGTGGCAAATGTTTCCCGCACTTGATTGAAGCTTGGCAAACATCTGTAGCTTCAGCAGAGGATGCTTCTAGTGTAGTCTTTCGGACACTTCACAGTTATTTCATCAGCATTTATAAATTTAACAGCAGCTTGGAAAGAAAATTCTGACTTGTTGAACAATTTTTCTCGGTTTAAAGTGACGTCAGAACGCCCCTCGATAACCTTATTCAGCAGAGCCTCAGATAGGAATTGGGCGCAACATCACGAGTGCTTGCCTCTGCACAGCAGCGGCGCCTGGCGGCTGATGTTAAACTCAAACCGTTCAATGATTTATTTCACTGCGCTTAGGATAGCAACAGGTACCAAAGTGATCACAAACATTATTACAAACAGACGTTTCAGATTGCTAAAAATCCATTATCAGTGTCCTGAAAATGACAGAAACTTTGATGATGTTGATGATTATAATTGTTATTGTAATACCATGTACTAGAAACAACTCTACATCCACAAAATCTTCCATTCGGGACCATTGCGTCAATAGTGATGATGTGTTTAAGAGCAATAACGTTTCTATTATAGACCCAACCCAAACTACTGCTGACCTCCGCATTTTAAACCCCTTGTACATTTGTAAACTAGGCCGGAGCTGTACGAGTGCAACATCTGCTGGTGAGTTCTCTATAATTTCATAAATAATTCGGGATTTTATCGGTTACCTTTGATGGCTTTGTTTGTAGTCATAACCACCTTTTACAATCCGAATTCCTGTCACTAACAAAAAGATGATAATGGATTTTTAGCGATCCGAAATGTCTGCTTTTAACAATGTTTGTGATCGCTTTGGTACTTTTTATCTGAAAATTAGATTCCCAGTATATCAACCAATTTCTAGAATATTTTACTGCACTAAAGTGCACACTGACTCCTCAGACTACTCATTAAACTTCATAGAATGACTTAGCCGCAACATCATCATGAAGCAAGTCACAAAGAACACTGCAGAGTCTAACACCAACCAAGTCTGGAAACAGTTCTTTGCTTCACAAGTAGCATTTACCGTAAAGACCGGCTTGACAAGCTCGAAGTACCCTTCAAAGTTCTCTTGGTCTGTATTAAACTCATTCACAGAACCAATACATGGCCAATGCTGACAGTGCTAACCCGTTCAAAATACTCGTCGCCAATGTAATACTTCTGCTCAACAGGCGACGGGAGGCTGCTCACAGAATAGTATGAGCGTAGAACGGAGCAGCAAATAAGACATTCGCGCGTGACGAGCACTTATAGGAGACGATTGATACACAAGGAAATAGTGTACGCGTTAGCTGCGCGGTGTTTCCATTTCAATGAGTGAAACGGGAATGCGTAAATTCTTGTAAACTCTCCTAATAGTGAACGCATTGTACTGGAACGGTAACACACGATGTCTCACCCACGAGCGAAGGGAAGAGCGGTGATATATAGTGTTTTCGTTGAAGACTTCAGTATCTTTGTATATATATCTCTCTATATGCGTCTGTCCACCCAAAACGAGGTCAAAGAAGTTGAGCCATTATCACAATCTTTTTCAGACAGTCCGATGGGTTGACTGAGCTGCGAAAAATCCCAAAACCCTAGAGTAAGCTGGTCGTAAAAATTGATGGCGTTGAATTTGCCACGACATGGTCTAGTTGCATTTTATTCGCGTGTACAGCGAAATTTACAGAGCGCGAACAGCAGCAGGCTTCTGATGCTCATTTCTTCGCGTGGTGACCGTTATATTGCAAAGGCAAATAAACACCCAGCCCATGACTATCTTCTTTTTGTATCAGACCACAATATATCTAGAGCAAATAAACAAAGGACCGCCGGAATCATTTTCCTACCAATTGCGGTATTCCGGAATTGCCCGGCAGGGCAGCGGCCCAATTTTCGATTTGGCCCAAAGTTTGGACAAGAGGCGGCCAGGCGGCGCAATTCCTTGATTAAGACCCTCCTAATCCCTCGAGTTGCTTGAAACCAAGGAAAATAATCCGTCGTTTTCTTTGCGCAGCGACCGGAGGGGAGCTAAATTATTTCTATCAAAGTTTCGGGGTCCGACGGAAATGTTTAGTTTTTACTACGCGACGTCAACTTCAGTCGAATTTTTGGCTAAGTTTCTGTTACTTCTTTGCAATATGTGAAGGTAAAACGACGTTTTATATTTGGTTATCTTTGTCGACGTTTTCACTGCAATAGATTATTACAAAATCAGCGTGACCGCCCGGCTAAACTAGAGGCGAAATATCAAAAGGAAGCTCGTACACCGCTTGTATGGCGTTTCAGTGCTGTTGTGGAGGATAGATAGCAGCTGCTGGCTTCTTCACTGAAATATGCTAACGAAGGAAGGGAGCGAAGTAAAATTTCTATGAGCAAAAAATCTTTGTCGGCGTTCTTTGCGTGCTGCAAAATTCATAAAATTTCTTCGGGTTTGCAAACGAAATCGTCCGTGCCTGGGGCGCGCCCATGGCGCAGATTAAGCTGTTAACTCCTGACTTACGTAAGGCCTTGAAGCGTGACAAAAGTTACGGCAGATCTAGTGATAAAGAGAGCAGTTCACAACAGCCTCGCGTACAGGGGCATCCTAAAACCTAATGATTGACCGAGTTACCTCATGCTAATATTCTCGTACCTATACGCATCGTATTAGTACCTAAAACTGGCTCACTAAAATATCATTTCAAATCAAAACTGTAACACCGAGCGGGTACTGTATTCATCTGTTACTTATGTACCAGTCTCTTTATCTCATTATTTATCTGTCGTCTTTCTTACAAGACTTACATTTTACATTTTAAATATATCACCTTAGTCGGTATCAAGTCTGCTCGAAATACAATAATGTCTGATTTATCAAATTGAAATAACATCCATCGAAATTTGCGGCCTTAACACTATTGCTTCTAACCTCAAAGCTTCTCCACACGAGTAGTTTTGACGCACAAACGAAGTTTACACTTCAATATATTTGTTAATATTGTAAATTTTACCGTAAACTATCGGTAAAAAGATAGATGATTCATTTGAATCGATAGTGCAATAGAGAGAAGATCGATTCGTCCACAGCCTTTCAAGAATCTACATTATGATACACCGATGAGTATCTCTTGCTTATTGGTCCGTCTATCCATTTTCAGCCACGCTTGAAGAAAGCAGGTGGGCGGAAATTAGCCCATGTTGGAAACTGTGGCGATCTTGCCACGCTTCGTTGTCACAAACCAATAGGTGAAAAATAAACCAAGTTGCAGATGATGGCAACATTAAAGGAATTTAATACTTGAATGCACTTCTTGTGCTGCCAACGTTGAAATCCGGGCTGGAAGATATCTACAGTTTCTTCCGGTACTCTTACCCATCCTGATCTGTACTCTTCTAACATCCAAACATCAGCTGCTGTGAGGTAACGCTTAAGTCAATGGAACAAAGGGTAAAATATTTTCCATTGTGTAGCAGACTGACGAATTGGAGGATTTTGATTCAGCCATTATTTTTCCAACATGACGTCTTCCTTTTGCGAAAGAGCTTTCTGCTTGATTTAAAAATATTTAATTAATATGATATCATGATGTATCAGTGATACCGAGCGATGCTTGACTGTGAGCTGAAACTGAACTTTTTTTTTTCGTCCTGTTGAACGTAAGGAGGAATTGCGCTTCTCAGCAGGAGTGGGCGGTTGTGGAGTAAGGAAATTAGAAATGAAAGTAAGAAACATAAAAGCTTCGGCACATATTCTTTGCCGTCATTTTTGATTGCCCAGTATACAATAGGTATAACAAAAACCGATGTGTATTTATCTGTTCATTCATCTGTATATTTTCTATCCTTCTTTATAAGAATAAGATAGAAAGAAATTTGAGGCCTGTGGAGCATATATACTACGGCATCCACCATACGAGGTCGCCATCGGGCAAACCTGGAGGCGGCTTGTAAATTTTATATGCACAAGCGGCACCCGCGCAAATTCCACGGTTATCTATGTTTTCTCCTTTGAACTGAAATGCACTTAGGCAACGCTACGATACAAAATTTTAGCTTAAACCCAACTCTTCTTGTTTGACGTACGGCTTTTCATGACTGAGGATCCTAGGCCACCTTGAAGTCGGGTGGCGACTTACGACTTTCGTCGGTTTGATCAGCAGAGAGCTAACTCGATTAATTCTGTTACTGTGCTGCAGCCACAACTTCATCCTGCACATTATCAAGTTGCCCAGAAGCGCTGTACTTTTTTATTTCTAATTCTCATTACGCCATTGTACTTGAGGAATATGCTATGTATCATGTGGTCTTTTGAGCTTGTTGCTTTGTGTTCCTTCTCATAATTTACCAGCGAATGTGGCAATCCTATCTGCTGAATAGTATTCACATTTTCATGTGGAAATAGTTCTGCAGATGTGCAAAAAAAACTCGTTATTTCATTGGATTCTTCTTGAGGCAATAAACACCGATTTCCTGCATCCATCTCACCAGCGGCGGCTTGTATATTATTCATGTACTAGAGGGCCCAGCCGTCAAAAATGTCGTCAAATATTTTGTGATTGAGCTTTTTATTGTTCCGGTTCCCAGTATAGGTCTTGCTGTATTATAAGTCTCATCCCTGCAGACCTGATCTTCCATTACTGAAACGCAAGCTGTACAACCATGAGTTTTGCGGTAGCAAAATATCCCCCTACAAGATGAGGAGTAAATATCAGCTTGGAATTGATCAAGCGTTAAGGTTCACTTCTAGTTCGTCACTACAGCACTCTGAGAGCGCATACCTCCGCCAAGTACGGCAACGGTAACGAAAAAGTCAAATTGGCTCTAAAACCATGATTTCTTTTGTATCAGCTCCAAAATCTAGTCATTTGTGCCTTTTAATAGTATTAACAGCTTCTGTAGTTTTTTTTAAGATCCTTTAATAACTGCTTGAGTTATGCTCCTAACAAACAGTATGACAAACATAAGTCAAACATACAAACGAACCAACCGATCTGCACCAAAATTTAGTCATTTATATCTTTTAACATTACTAACAACTCCTGGAAATTTCATAAAGATCCATTGAAAACTTTTTGAGTTATTGTGTAACCAACTTTATGACAAACATAACTCAAACATCGAAACGAATCAATCAATCTCCTCCAAAATTCAAGCATTTTTACTTTTTCACACCATAAACAACTCCTGTAAATTTGATAAAGATCTATTTCAAACTTTTTGAGTTATTGCGTAACAAACATTATGACAAACATAACTCAAACATAGAAACAAATCAGCCGATCTGCATCAAAATTTAATTTTCTATGTTTTTTAACATTACCAACAATTTCTGCAAGTTTCATAAAGATCGACGCGAAACTTTTTAAATTATTGCGCTAGCAAACATAAAATTAAACACAGCAACAAACATACGGACGAACAAACAGATCATCACAAAAATGAGGTCATTTACTCTTTGTGATATACCTAACAAATCATGTAAATTTCATCAAAATCCATCCATAATTTTTTTAGTTATGGCATTGAGAAAAATAATTCAACTGCTACGATAACATTCAGCAATGCAAGCAGTGATCCAAAGCCCGGGATCCAAAGGCCGTAGATCCAGAGCTATATTTGTCACCGGTACTCCAAGCGCTGAAATTGTATGGTATCTCAACTTGTTTTTCAGCACATGAATTTTCTCCTATTAAACTCTGGACTGCGTGACGGAAAGACGGACCAACATTGGAGCAAGCAAGCGGGGGAGCAAGTGACCAACAACTGTGTTTCATTACCTCCGCCAAGGAGGCTATGTTTTCGTCGTGTTTATCTGTCTGTCGCCAAGATAATTCAAAAAGTTTTGAACCGATTTGGACGAAATTTACAAAGATTGTTAGGTATGTTAGGAGAAACAGATGGTTAACTTTTAGTGAAGATATGTCTATCCGTTTGTTCGTTTGTTTGTTTGTTTGTTTGTCTGCCTCTTTTTTCTCAATGCCATAACTCAAAAAGTTATGGATGGATGTTCATGAAATTAACGTGAGTTGTTAGGTATATAACAAAGAGTAAATGACTGAATTTTGGTAATGATCCGTTGTTCGTTCGTTCGTTCGTTTGTCACTGTTTTTTATTTTATGCTTGTTAGCACAATAACTCAAAAATAATGAATCGATCTTCATGAAATTTATAGGGGTTATTGGTTATGTTAAAAGACATAAATGATTGAATTATGGTGCAGATCGGTTCGTTCGTTTGTCGCGCAAGCTGTTATTACTGTCAAAAGGTACAAAAGATTAGATCTTGAAATTTATACAAAGCAAATTATGGTTTCAGAGTCAATTTGATTTTTTTTTTGCTACCGTTGTCTCGCTTGGCGGAGGTATGTGCTCTCAGAGTGCTCTAGTTATATAGTGGTTTAGGCTTTTCTTCTTCCTATGCGCTGTTTATCTCAAGTCTCAGAGCAGAGGCATCTTCCATCTTCCTATCGCATAGATCAGTTTAAACAATTCTGTTGCTCAACTTTGTGCTGGCTTTCAATATCTTACAAATTATTTTTCTCTCATCTCTCTTTTTTTTGCGCATTCAGTGGCGAGACCCATTGAAAGCCTACGGAAATCAGTTCCCATTCGTTTTTTATATATATATATAGCTATGTAATAAATGTACCGCACAAACTAAAGCACACCCGACCAATTTTGTTAATAATCGTCTTGCTAAGCGAACCGGATTTACCATTGCCCATTTTTTCCGTTTGCTTGCCTGGCTTTTAACAATATAACTCAGAACGTTATGACAAGATTTTCATGAAATTTACTGGAAGTGCTACAAGTGTCTCAAAAAACATGATTAATTTTTGGAGATTACCTGTCAGCCCGTTTGATTGTTTGTCCGCCAGCCTGCGAGTCTATCTGCTACATCACTCAAAAGTTGTGGGCGAATCTTCATCAAATGAACAGGAACTGTTAGGGACGTCCCGAAGAACACCTGAATAAATTTTGGCAATGATCCGTCTGTCTTTTTTTCGCTTGTCTGTCAGTCTCCCTCTCTGTTAGCAGTGCGTTGCTATACGGAGGTTTGCGCTCCATGAATGCAACTCTCTGGTTTCCTAATATTTATTAACGAATAAGCATAGCAAGCATTATTTCCGTTTTCTCTTTAGAGAAAATTTGTGACAAACATGTCACTGCTTCGGTTACATCATAGGGTCGCACACAAAATATCAGCTTTCTAAAGATAGCTCCAGGCTCCGAAACTTCGATGATCTCGTACGATGACTAATAAAGCTGAAAAAGCTACAAGTAGCAAGAACCCGAGGGAATTCCAGCAAGCATAAGCTTTGTTTTTCAGTAACATCCGAGACTCGGGTTACACATAGATACGAAACGCTGCAATTACTAAGAGAAGCGCGAAAATATATTCCAAGGCAAACAGCAAATTTTGAGCAGTAGCAGCTTAAAAATTGAAAATTTACCTCTTGCTGTTTTCTTCCGAGATGGTTATCCAATATACCCTAATTTTCCCCAGTCTAATACTGAGTGACAAAAAAATATTCAATTTCGGCTAGTAATCAAGCAACAGTCATATATATTTCGGCGGCTCGGTACCACAGATTCATTATTATCTTTTAACTCAAGCTGAAAGCTCTTTCACCAAAGAGAGCAACTAAGTCGGAAAAAAATTATGGCTGACACGAAATCCTCTTGTTCTTCGTAAGTTTGCTGTACACTGAATATTTTACCCTTTGTTCCGTTGCTGTAAGCGTCACCTCAGGGCAGCTGACGTTTGGATGTGAGCAGAGTACAGATGGATAGGAGTGCTGAGAGAAACTGTAGATATCTGCTTAGCTTGGATTTGCGGATTAGCGCTGCAAGAAATGCATTCAACTATTAAGTTTCCACAATCTTGCCATCATCTGTAATCTGGATTTTTTTTTACATATCGGTTTTTAACACAGGAAGCATGACAGGATGACCACAAGTTCTAACCTTGCCTAATTTTCACCAGTATTCTTCAAGTATGACTGAAAACAGACAGATAAACAGATAAATACGCATCGGTATTTATTATTGTAGATACACGGTCCGTACGTTGCTTGCTTGGTCAGTTCTTCTTTGCTACACACTCAACACGCGCATGCAAAGCACTAAAAACTGGCAAGGTTGCCGGAGCTGATAAAATTCCTCCTGAGGTGTTCAAGTATGCTCCATCTAGATTAGCTACATTATTAGTATCATTTTTCAATGGATGCTTGCGGATGCAGTACATTCCCAGTCCTGTTATGACAGTTGTAATGAAGCCTGTTGTCAAAAACAAAGGTAAAAATGTTACCGAGAAAGGAAATTACAGACCTATTGCGCTTACAACAGCAGCGTCCAAGCTGTTCGAGCTATTGCTGCTAGAGAAAATGAGCTTTGCCCTAGGGACGGCTGACAACCTATTTGGTTTCATAAAGCTATGCACGGGACAGAGATGGCTATATTTGCTTTGAAACAGACAGTAGCGCATTATGTCTCGAACGGTTCATGCGTGTATGCATGTTTCTTAGATGCGAAAAAAGCATTTGATAGGGTGAATCACTGGACGCTTTTCAAAAAGCTCTTAGACAAAGGGGCCCCTCGGCCTATTGTTGGCTTACTGAAATTCTGGTGCAGGAATCAAGAGCGCAGTGTGCGCTGGGGTAAGTCATTCTCTGAGGGCTTCCGTACTTCTAATGGAATCCGACAGTGTGGGCTTCTCTCACCGTTGCTTTTCAACATATTTATTGATGACATTCATGACAGACTTAATGGTAGTGGAGTTGGGTCTTTCATGAGCAGGCGCTGCATTAATGCAATCAGTTACGCTGATGATATGGTGCTTCTTGCTCTACATCACAGTTCTCTCCAAGAGCAAGTTTCCATATGTGATGATGAAGCTCAGAAGCTTGATATTGTGTACAACACGAATAAGACTGTATGTATGTTGTTTGAACCTCAGCGCAGCAAGCAGTGCAGGATTAGGCATACATTATT
>LQNS02278138.1:3158384-3176639 GCA_001587735.2 Parhyale hawaiensis
TTACCTGCTACTTCTCTAAGCTTCCATTTCACGGCTCGCAGGCGTGAGCTGATTTATCTCTGTCTTCCTACTGTACTATTTCCTTTTGATTGCTCGAGGTACGGTAGGACTATATGTGAGCCTGTTAGCATACTGGGGCCTGAGCTCTGCGTGCAACTTGTATTATTATTATTGTTACAAGCCCCTTGGCCAGGCCAGCTAAAATGAAACGCTGGGTCTCAATCACTCTGTACAAGGATAATCTGTTAAATTCGCTGTACCAATGCAGTCAAGAGTTCTTTCTCTCTCCTGTGTGAAATTGAGCTGTTCAATGCCATTCGTGTCTGCAGGTGTAGACTGAGTGTATCTATTTACAGTATTATCATTGTACGTGGCCACCA
Organism: Parhyale hawaiensis; assembly: GCA_001587735.2. Classification (NCBI taxonomy): domain Eukaryota; kingdom Metazoa; phylum Arthropoda; class Malacostraca; order Amphipoda; family Hyalidae; genus Parhyale; species Parhyale hawaiensis. Next base: position 3,158,765 of record LQNS02278138.1, read on the forward strand.
ATATTTGTGACTGTATCTATTTATTCTCATTTTACGTGGCTACCAATATTTGTGACTGGACTGGGCCTACTTACTAGGTTGAATTTTTGGCTACTTTGTTTGTACTTGTAAGCTTGTAAGCATATTTTGTGAACCCACTGTGTTATTAATAAAAGCTAATTACTAAGGATTTAGATAGGACATATAGTAGTTCATCAACAAGATGAGATATCATGAAATTTCACTCCTGAATTACGATGGCAAGTACAATTCCAAATATTTCATTTTCTGACGCCCTCTTTGTTTCGAAAAATAGCCCAGGGCGATTTGACATGATTCACAACTGGAGGAACATTTCACTAACACTGTGAATTTTGGGACGAACGCCACTGGGGTTAGCTCAATATTGTTTTTGGCTCTCCAATTAATGGAGACTTAGCTTAATTTTGTACCCCGCAACACCAATCATATTGATGTTTATACAAAACAAAAGCATTTATGGTCTGGATGCTGTGCCCAATATTTTAAGCGTGCAGCTTAGCTTCTAGTTGAATTTTTCCGTAGCAGTTGACGGTGAACTCTGATCAGAGGCCAAAAACATTTTCAATTTTTTTATGAATTCGATGCTGATTGTTCAACTAACTGTTCATGATACAGTAAGCACTGAGCATTTCCATTGAATTCTTTTGATAGAACTATATTTTCTTACTGCTGCTACGAGATATTCAAATGTTTCACAACTGATATTCAGACGTTTATTTGCTGGAGGGTAAATTTGCTATCGCCAACTCACGCCAGCACAACATTCGTTACTTTAATGGAGGATCAGACCTAAAGTAACTTTCGTTGATTCAATAGAAGATCAAGTTTACAGGTGGGGGACATGTTTTGCATCATAACCGGTACCGCAACCGAAGAAAATAACAAGCTTCATTATAAAATGAATTTTGTCATTTCTGACAGCTTAGTACTCTAGTATATATTGATATCTAAATCCAAGCTTACAAGCAAAATGTTAGTATGCTTCTGGGAAGTCCTTAGAAGAGGAGATAACAGAAAAGGAACAGGAGTTTTGCAGAAGTGCCTACTAAGTTTCTGCAGTCATTTCCTAACGCCGTGAGTGCCTAACATTTCGAAATAATACAAACAATATGCAACTGCCTCAAGTGCTCGCAAAGCGTTGCAGGAGCGTCACTGAACAGCTGAACACACACTGAATACAGCGGCATATCGCGAGACTGAACAGCGCTTTCATTAACTATCCTTTTTTGCTATTTAAACTATTTTGAGACATAATTCTACGTTGCTGCCTATTTTTTGCTATGTGTCGTCTCGAGCACTTGCAGGAACAGCGATGAGGTCATAACTCTTAGTTATTATTTCATTGCTGTCATAGTTTCAGAACAATGAAATGAATATTCCATTAGATACAATAAGATGTGGAACCATTACTAGTAAAAAAAACAGAGCCTGAATAAGATTGAGTCAATTTATTTCGTCGCAGTCCGTAAAGGCGAAGGGCAAGACTTCACTGGAAGTGGAGTAAGGCGGTCACTCCTCTCGCAATTTCAATTGGGCAATGCAGCCAGCGCCTGCAGCGGGCCGTCCTACGCACTGTAGCAGCCGACAACAGGAGGCTCAGAGAAAGAGCGCTCATACAAATTCATTGTACTTAACTCATATTCATGATCTAGTGCAGCAGTAAATATATGGTCCGATTTAACCTAATTACGTGTTCTGTTCCTTTTGCTATCGTTATAGCGCTCATTGTTTCACTAACAATTTGTAATTAAAAGTATACACGTTCTACGTAACGTAGCACGTTTGAACCACCCGTACAACCCGTTAGAACGTAAGCAGACTCGTCGTTGTACTGATAATTCCGTGTGTGTTGGTTGTGTGGTGACGCCTTCCCTGCCAGAATATTGGTCTGTGCGCACACGGAGGGATTCCTTGCTGCCGAACATCACGTGCTCCCTCCACCTGGATGGGATGTAAACTGATCCCATTTACTGTTTGTCTATGTCTCTGCTTTCCGCATTGATGTGTGTTTCCCTTAGGGCGAGTTCACACGTCCTTCATTTCAACGCGTCCGCTCAGTCACGCGTCCGACTGTGTTGCTGTGTAATAGAAATAGCAGAAGAGTGCGCTGTTTCCTGCGTTTGTTTCGCGCCATGGTTGAAGAGATGTCTATAGCTCGCCCAGTGCCACTTGCAGCAGAAACATATTTACGGTCAACACCTTAATAACTTTTTGCGGCGTGTACGTAGTCGTGTGACAACGACGCTACAAAACACTCAGACGAGTGGATGACTGAATTCGTTGATATGACGTGTGAACTCAGCATTAGTTGGGTATAATATGTAGCAGCCGGCGAAACTGCGGGTGTTTTGTTACAGACTGGACGCCTGAGTTAGACGCCTAATATAAACAAAACGGCGTGCGCTACAGAACAGGCGCATACTTTATCCTTACATCAAAGCCATAATTTCTCTGCTACCTCAGAATTACAAAGTAACACGTCACACTTGAATAGCAGACTTCAGGCACCGCAGAATAGCAAAACAATAAGAAAATAATATAGGCAATGATATATTGATGACTTACCTGTAGAGGACGAGGATGGACAACATGGCGGCCGCCTGGTGATGGACAGAAGGCGCCAGCTGTATGCGGAGGCCGGTGGACGCGGCCTGATGTACAAGCAAAAGTTTTGTAATAAAATTAAATTTTCTAGAATATTTAAATGTACATAACTTTTTTCATTAAAGCGAACTGACAAGTTTGTCGGCGGGAGGAGGGCTTTCGCCCAGAGAGGACGAAAGTTCACTGCGGTGATTATTGTTAAGCTAGCCATAGCTTAAGCCTGATTATTAGTCTGTAGGTGTATCTCGTGTTTCCTTAATCTAGGTTGGCAGGACAGTCAGCTGCTCCTCCGAATGTTTTGCTAGCCTCCGTAGCCTCGACTGTGCTCTCTTCTCTTGTGCAACGAACACAGCAGCGCATTCAGACCATGGAGCTGAGTATAATCGGTCATATGACTATCGTGTGGACCCGCCTTTAGAGTTATGGTTCGAGCATGCTGCCAGGAACTGCAGGACTGGTTCAGTATATGCTTATAATCCTACAGCTTCTGTTAGCTCCCGCACTGGACTGCACAATACACTGTAAAAGGCGGCAGTTCCGGAATGTTAGGTTCAGATTACGTACAACAGTGAATGACACAGAAAAATTTTCAATTTGCAGATTTCTATTTGACGATTTAGCCATTTAACCTGAAATTTAAACTGCTGATAGTTTTAATGATTTTCGTCATCCCCCAAAATTTGAACATGAAATGCTTATAACTAATTTATTTACTTTCAATTTTCGGGTGAACAAAATTAGAGACCGATTAACGAAAGCACATTAAAATGAAATTCTCCTACAAAACCGCAACCTACAAGAGTTCGTAATATACTAACAGGCGCTACTTGCTTGCAGGCTGCATTAACTCACAGCACCCTATAATAACCTACAAGTGCCTATATACTTGGCAACAGGCTACAAGTCTTCATTACCTACTTACTATAACCTACAATAACTTCAACAACCTACAGCACCTACAAGAACAGAACCCAGCCCCCCCCCCCCGGCCAGGGCAGCAGGCGGCTGATATGACAGCGCCGTTCGCTCCAACGCTGCGCCTCCATTAGACTTTACTGCTCCAAGCCTCTCCATAAAATTATTTCTCCAGAGACTCCATAAAACTTGGAGCACCACCAGCTCCTGCTACCCTAACTGACCCCTGCTGATAAGGGCGGTGAGGGGGCGCCAGGCCTGATAAGCGCTAACTGATTAGAGGGAGCAGCGGCCGGATAGGGACAGAGGCGTGAACGCTTCTCTAAATGGAAGGGGGACGCCCTATCGGCGTGGGAAGAGCTGACATCCATTAACTGCATAAGTACATCAATAAAAAAACGATCAGAGGCCTCATCCATAAATGCCATACCCAGATATAAAATGTACCTAGAAAAGAGTGCAATCCCTTCAAATATTGTATTGGACGGAGATGGAAAGCAAGAAAAGATTCTCTGAATGGAGAGAGGCGTTATTTTGAATATGAGACAAAATATAATGCATTAAAATAGAAAGAGCTGCTTGGTATAAATGAGAGGACTGTGACCCACCCCACCCAGCCACGAAGCATATGCTTTCTAGGAGGAGCGACCTGCTCCATTCCAGAATTGTTGGCGTACGAGGCGATGGCAGACGAGGAAAGCGAGCATCCACCTGTTCTAACCCGTGCCAGACTTTAAAAAAAAACGCTGCTATACTGTGGCAGCCAATGAGAGACAAGGGCCTAACTGTCAATGATAACAAAGTCCCATCTGTTCCAACCCAAAAGCCTCGGCCTTCCTGCCGAAGACAAAGCACTAGTCAGCTGCATGAGTCAGCCACGGACGTGGACCCACCTGCTCCAGCCCGGAATTATCGGCGTTCCAGCCAATGACAGGCAGTCCCAGGTACCCCGCCAGCTGCAGGAAGTACTGCCACGAGGCGATGTTGTGGTCGTACGTCTGGCTGTTGCTGATGAAGATTATGGCCGACACGTTCTTTGGGAGGAAGGCCTCACACAGAGCGTTCAGTATGGCTGTGGGGAGAGAAATGTATCGAGTTTACCATCATATTACGGAGGTAATACACGCTTCCTTTAGTACTTACACACTCGTAGTTTCCAAATGTCATCAATATTAAAAGCACTAGAGGGGCAAGCCGTCAAGAATGACGGCAGTAATTTTTTTATTAAGCTTTTTATAGTTCCGAGTCGCAGTATAGGTTTTGCTGTAAAATATGTCTCATACCGGCATGTCTGAGCTTCCATTAATGAAACGTTGAGCATCACCAAGAAAACATAGCTCAGTCAAAAGAAATCACCGGAAATGCTCAGCGCTTACCGTAACCTGGATACCAATGATAACTGAATCTGAGGCGTCGATATTTGGCTGCAATATAAATGCAGTATAAAAAGGCGCAAGGAGCTCCGTGGCTCAGCGTAAAGTTGCAACTGCATCGATGAGATTCAGCTAAAGAAATCATAAGCAAAATGGATTATACACGAAAGGAACGAAAACTAAAACCAAGAGTCCAAGACTGAACCTTTCAAACTGCTGCGAAGAAATTTAGCTAAAAAATATATGATGTAACTTATGCCTGACAGAATCAAAAACTCTATGAAAGATACCGCCTTTCATCAACCGCACTCAGAAAAAGAAGAATCATCGTCATAAGCAAAAGTAGTGAGCTAGTTTTCAAAGCGAAGTGATATTCAGAAAATGCACTATTTCAACTTTTGGCCATATATTTCAGAAGTTATTTGTCACCATTACTCCAAGGGCTGACATTTTATGGTATCTCTTTGTTTTACAATAAATGAATTTTCTCCTATCTAATTCCTTAACGGCGTGACGGAGGGAAGGACCAACCAACGAGCGAGCGAGCAAGCAAGCAAGCAAGCGATCAACAACTGTGTATTATTATACAGTGGATTTTTTTTTTTTTTTGCTGTAGCTAAAGACATGAATAATTGAATATCATCAATCTACCATACCGCTGTTAACGCTGTGACCAGACGCAGTTATCAGTCTATCACTTTTGTTATGATCGTAATCTTAAGAGTCACCATTAAATTTGTCTGGGCTTATGCGTACAGTGAGGTAATCTCTCACGTTTCCAGAGTGACACCACAATAACTCCTTGAGGGGTGATACATTCTGCTGACAAACCTACAATGTTTTCCCTTCGCTCAGCTAACGCTGTGTTCAGCTGCCAGTACAACGTTGTTGCTAGCGCTATTGGGGTAATTTAATATGTAAGATAAAACCTCCCTATAGGTAGCGGAAGGCAAATACGGTGGGCTGAGAGGAAGCTAAGACCCATGCAAGAGAGGCCCACACTGCATCAGCGCGTATGGCAACCGTAATTCGGGAAGAAGGACTAGAATAGAAAAGCGGGATAATGTAAATGGAAAAAACAAAAAGAGCACGAAATAAAAGTGGCCCGACAGTCTCGTTACTAAAGTGAAATTCCAATGTTATTCTCAAGTTAACCCTTTCGCTACTGACCGTAGTTATCTTCAGTAGTCATCTAATAAGAAAACTGTAGAGGTTCTGGCGGGGTTGCAGAGTCGGACAAAGTCCCACTCCGGGAGACGACTCCTCTTCACCACACCAGGCTGCGTTAGTTCCCTACAACAGCGCTTGGTCTTGTCGTATTCCCATGACAAAGTAAAGATTTTGTTGCAACATACAGTAGAGCTCAAACACAGACTCTCAAAACAGAGAAAACCCTCGGAAGGGAGCCTTCTGAAATTGAGAAAACCTAGAAACGTAGACTGTTGTCAGTGCTTCCCTGACGTCTCGAACGAAATTGTGTAGTAAAACTTAACCGGTCGTATTTTTAACTGTCCAACTTCACGATTTCCCATGGTGTGAGCCAAAGAAAAATGCATGTTCATGTTAAATGTTGAAGAACGATGCTGTAGAAATTATCACATCGAAACAAGGACGATATGTCGGTCTACGTTTTAGGAGTCCTACGGAAATGTTAACACTACTTTCATTTTAATATACCTCGAATGTTCTCAAATACTTTTGCGTATTGAAGTTTGAGATTTTGCGCCCTCCGATGTTCTAGAAGTAATGCTGTTTTAGACTTCAGAAGTTTAATATGTCTCAGGAGTTTACTGGTGCCCAGCTTTTAGATAGACCACTTCTGTTTGATCCTTGCACCTGTGCGGCTCCAGGGCTGTGTTCATAATTAATAGTAAACCATTTCTTGTGCTCTGAGTATTTCTACGCAATCCTTATTTAACACAGCCTAGTTAAGCTAGATATGTCGAACATGACGAGCCCTATGCCCCGGCTCATCCCATGCCTCTCAGGGCGCTCGTGCGACAACATGGAGTGCATGAACCACGTTAACCCAACGCCACGCATGGCCTGTGGCCCGTCCTCTGCCCCTGAGGGGACCGCTCATCCACAGTTACATTATTACAGCGCTGCAGCTTCCGTTACGCTTTTCAACGCAACTTCAACATTTATTTCTGCACAAGTTGGAGCTTTTATGTTTCCCCTCGCGAGCTCCCTAATAGAGTCCTAATTGCGCCTCTTGCCTCACAGCCAAAGGAAGGAGCTGCGTCGTCGGCACTCTAATTGCGAGGGAAAATCATGGAGTTTTATTGCAAGGCTGCGCACTGCATAGCGATACATGCCATTATTGCGCAGTTCAGGCAGGGACAACTTATGGTACATCCCAGTATATACATAAGACTACACCGTTTGTCAGACAGTTACGTATTTGCTGGCTTGGTGAACTTCTCCGGCCCGATGTGAAAGATTACATAAGAGAAAACTCAAGCAGTGAGCAGGCAAGGGAGCCTTCATATATGTTGCCAGACTTTTTCTACACTGTGTTTTCAAGATGGCTGAAGTACTTTTAGTTGGTAGCATAGCTACCAACAACTACTATTACTACTACTTCACACAGCTCCTGATGCGCTGGATGAATGGAGGATCAATAAATGAAAAGGAAAAGATGTTCCAGAAAACAGCGCTATGAAGAGCCAAGCTAACCGCGGTTTCGTTGAAGTGAGGTGACAGTATAGTTCTTGTTTTTTTGCCGTCATTTCATGAGGGCTTGAGCCACTGGTACTAATACAGTATAGAGGGGCACAAACACCTTGTAAAGTTACGGTACCGTAAACTGTGCAGTTCCTTGAAGAAGTACCGATATTGCGGCTCAGACTTTGTCACTTTCTTGTGCTGATCTTCGCCAAGTTATGATCAAAATAGTTTGAACCTCCAACCGATGCATACCTAATAATAAACAGACTCAGATGTTAGACTGAGGAGTAAACATGCAAAGCTGCTGCAGTTGCATGGTAGGATTCGTGCCTGCAGCTGTGCAGTTAAAACGCTTGTAACTTTACAGGGCGTTTGAGCATCCGGCCCCAGCTCACAGGTACGCAAACCAACCAAATTTCGCTTGAATGCTTCGAAAGTAAAAAATTTTTCTGCATACTGAGGTAATTTCAACTGTAAATTGCTTTATTGCACGTCTCTGAAAATGCCGAGAAAAGGATGCTTGACGGCTACTGATAATGAAAGGATTGTTGCAGGCCTTACAGGTTTCTCTTGCATAGATTTAGCCGAAGAGCTAGGGAGAGATCGAATAACTTTGTCGTTGTACCTGGAGAACACCAACACTAAACCAAGGAAAGATAAGACCAGGAGAAGAACCCTTTCAATTCGTGTTATTTGAGAAATACGCAGACAAGTCAGTAAGCATTTAGACAGCACCAGCGTGCCATATATGACAAGCTGGTATCGCTTCTTAGTAAAGACAAACTTGATGCAATGGCTTGACTGAATTTGCGAGTAACGTTAAACATGTTGCCAGGCCTCCACTGAACAAAACTCACAAGAAACGCATTGCATGAGCACGAAAAGAGAAAAAACAAACGTCCAAAATATTCTCTTTGCGGATAAGGCTAGAGCTACCCTTGACGCCCAGAATGGACGGGCCAAAGGGTGGAGTCCTCTCCGAGCTCCTATTACGCATCGATTGCGACGCCAACAAGGAGGTGGGTGTGTTATGTTTTAAGCCAGTATCATATGCGACGAGCTTATGGACCTTTCCGAGTACAAGAGGGGTCAAACTTACAAGTCAAGCTCACATAGCGTTTCTAAATGAGCATTTGTCACCATGGCTCGATGACCTACCATTGTCTTTTTACTGTCTGAGATATTCTTTTTAGTGGCATAGCAATGTCCAAGCCGAAGCCTTAATTGTGCGCAGCAACGCAATCGGATACAGAATTGCGTGGCAATGCAACTTTAGCGTACGTTTGCGAGCGCCTTAATGCAAAACTGTTTAATTAATTCATTTATTATGTTTGTTTGCATTGTTGGGAAGAGGTTCAGTGTTTGAATTAAACAAAGCTAGAGAGCACTCTGAGAGCGCATACCTCCGCTCAACAAGGCAAAGGTAACGAACAATGAAATTGGTTCTGAAATCAAGATTTTCCTTGTATCAACACCAAAATCTAATCATTTATCCCTTTTCATAGTATTAACAATTTCTGTAATTTTCTTGAAGATCCGTTCATAACTTTTGGGTTACGCTGCTAACCAACATTATGGCAAACATAAGTCAAAAATACAAACGGACCAACCAATCTTCCCAAAAATTTAATCATTTATGTCCAGTGGCGGCTCGTGTATTGGGTCCCGAGGGGCCGGGCCCCACCAACGAATTGAAGGAGAGAATACAAACCTGCTGATCTACGAATCCTATTTTCCTTAGAATCACTTCCAGATGAATGCCGAGAGGCCAGCACTTCGATGTGTTTTCTGTATTAATTCCCTTCAAATTTGAAAACAAGTCCGAAACGTGACTAACGGCACTTGTTGAGCGAATTGAACAGACGGCTACCATATTTGCAATGTATTTGGCTAACTCAAAATTCTATTTACGAGGATACAACAAAACTTTCGGACGATTAGCTCAAGAAATTCGTGCTTATGACTAGTGTATGCACCAGAGTGGGCTTAAATACTGGCCGGTTTTCGCTACCCTCAGCGCGGCAGTCTTGGCAGCGGTTTCCTGTCGCTCTAGTGCTGCTGTAAAATAAATCTCTTAAGGCTCTTTGCATATTCACACTTTCCAACCTGGACCGTTCAAACGCCCAGATGCCTCTCTGACTCCTCTACACGGCCGCTATATATGATTTTCACATGCCCCACATCTGACACATTTGCCCCATTTTCCTACACTTGAGAGAGAACTTACCAGCGTCACCATCAGAAATTTATAGGCATTTATCCGATGTTATCGAATACCCTTCACTAATTACTAATAAGCAGCCGATAAACGCCTCTAAATTTCCAGTTGGGCAGCAAGTTTATTCCTAGGGAAACTTGGACAGCATCTGAAACATCGACCGCCCGTCTGAAGTCACTACCGATGTTATATTTCTTCTCTGTATTGAAATGTAGGCGAGCTGGAGCACTCTTTCTTGGAGTCACGAGCGCCACTGCTTATGTATTTTAACATTACAAACAATTCCTGTAAATTTCATAAGCACCCATTTATAACTTTTTGAATTATTGTGCTAACAAGCATAAAAACAAACACAGCAACAAACAAATGAACGAGCCAACAGATCATCCCAAAAATTTGGTCATTCACTCTTCGTAATATACAAAACAAATCACGTAAATATCGTGAAAATCTGTCCATAACTTTTTGAGTTATGGCCTTAAAAAATAGGCGGACAAACAAACAGATGAACGGATTTTCATCAAAAGTTAATCGTCTGTTACTGTCAACATGCCTAACAATCCCCGTAAATTATGTAAAGATCCGTTCATAATTTTTTGAGTAATCTTGGTGACAAACAAACAGACTGACAAACACGACAAAAACATAATCTCGTTGGCGGAAGTAATAATGATATTAGAACACTGTTTTATTACCCTAAGCGCACATTTTCAACTACCTACATTATTATTATTAACATCAAAGTGGCGACGTAAGAATGAACGAAATTCCATGAGGTTATCAACCCCCATGCAACCAGCCCAACAAGAGAAAAGAGAAAGAGATAATTAAAGATCACAGAATCACTCTGTTTATAAGTTGCTTAAAGCTGCAAGTGCCCGCACCAACAAAGGCATAGCCATCAAGATAATAACAAACATCTACATATAATGGAGAATGCTGGCATGTACGACATCGTACCGGTTCCAGGACAAACTCATGAAGAGCACTAGTACGCCGAGTATGCAGCATCCGAGCAAATGGCCCCAGAAGAAAAAGTGCCAGGGGATGACTATGCAATTATATATTTTATAGAGAGAGTAAGCCCCACCAACTCTTCGACTCTGCGCCAGATCACAAGGTACAACACCATCCAGCATAGACGCACATCGACGAACCACTCTGTCAAGAAAACTCAGATAACAATTGGCAGGAGAACACCTGACTAAGAAGCAGTATTCGAAAAGGAGGAGGACATAAGAACTAAAACAGATTACCAGATCTTTAACAACAGGAAGTGACACACCATGCAGTATGAGTGTGGGGAAACCAGGTCTCACTGTACGTGACCTACACACGAGCTTAGTTTTAGTCTTACTTGCATTTAATCTCATCCTCCACCTAGAACCCCAGGAATCAATCACCTCCAAATCACGCTGAGTGGATTCTGAAACCTCCAATCTATTACTAGGATTATCGTAAACAGCCAGAGAAGTAACATTATCATCGTAACCAACAAGTAAATAATGAACAAGATCAAACAGGTCCGTTGTAGGTATATACGATGAACAATAAAGGGCCCAGACACTACCCTGTGGGACACCAGATACCACATTCAAGAACTCCCTTCTTTTACCATCAACAAGTGCACGTTGGCGTCTACCACACAAAAACTTACTATCAACCACGAAAATTGAACTACCAACACCCATCAATCTGAGCTAATGAAGCAACCGAAGGTATATCATGGGACCAAAAGCAGTCTGTAGTCAAGCTGGACCAAAGCGATAGAGAGTTAAAGTTGGTTGAGAACAAAAATACCTTGCGTAAGTTCAAGCGAAATTGGGTAGTTTACGTACAAAACTGCTTTTTCGGTGCACCAACTCTTCCCTTGTGTATAATTTATATCACACCAGAAATTAACCTAATTTTCACCTGTAGCAAAGCTATTTACACAATTTATATCTCGGTTAGTTACTTAAGGGTAATGCAAAATTAATAGATAAAAATGCTGACAAGTTTCCATTAGTTGTGATTGTTGTATTAACTTTGTTAAAACTTTCTCGCTAGGTGAAGTTCTGCAAAGCTGGAGGATAATTTTTGAAGCGGGGTTGCTTAATTGAGATTTAATTATAGCTGGAAAAAATATAATCAACAGTATAATATCAATTAGCGAAGTTTCTGCTTTCTAAATGAGGGTCTGCAGAAGATAATTTAATACCTCTGCAGAACAGTTGTACTGAGGATCGTTGTACACGAGAGCTAAAACCCGAGAACGTTTCGCATTATTGAAACAAACACTTCTGTGACCGTGACAACAACTTAACTCGTTCGAATATTGGTTACTTGCACGCAGATAACAGAGATATTCGAATCCGTGCACGTGGCACTGGCCGTCTTGGAATAATTGCAGTGCCTGCTCAGATTTGGAGAAATTTTGGGGCAGTGTGATATTCGGCAAGCCAAGGACGTGGCCCCGGCAACGTATTCTGAAGAAACGTTCGCTGGTGGGACGCCTGCGAGCAACGAGAAGTGAATACTGTATTTTGTTGAAGAACTGAAAAGCAGAAGGCCGTGTCGTCCCAGTTGTGGACTGTAATACAGTGGCAGCCAAAGTGAGCTACCGCTGAGGATCCTGCTGCATCAATACAGCACCTCGAGAGACGGGACTTGGCTCACTTATCTACGTGTTAGTCGTCACCACAACAAAATTTTTGGCGAGCCCAGAAGCTGATGAGCTGTTTTTTCTTCAGTACCGCCCCATTAAGGGGAACATTCCCGCGATTTTGGTTGTAATTATCAATTTTTATTTTTTGCTCAGGCCGCGGTAAAGTGTGTCCCAAATTATTATGGGGTTACGGGCACTATAACGCTCCAAAAAAGGGCCCAAAATGAGGGGCAGGGGGTCAAGTTATTTTGAACTTGACCCCGCTGACCATGTGATAACTTCTTTATTTGTACACCGATTGTTCTGAAACTTGAACAGTATATGTATTATTCATTATTATTCATATTATTCATTCATATATATATATTACGTTTATGCCTATCGTGTAAAATGTGATTTTTCCACATAGGAAATTAATAGGAATCAATGAGTTTTCATGCTAGGAAAGAAACAGAGATAGTTTTGGAACCCTTGAAACATTGCCAACAAAACTAAAGAGATGGATTTTCCATTTTTGCCCTCATAATTTTTTATCGCGGCTCAAAACCAAAAATTTTGCTTTTTTTTCGTAAATTTCAGTTAGCGATCGAAAATCGCATATCTAAAGAAAACGAAACAGAAAATGGAAAATTGGCAAAATTATTTTGTCAAAAATGTTTTAAGGATTCCAAAACTGTCACTATTTCTTATCGTAAAAACTAATTTAAATCTATTTTTTAAATTAAAAACTACATATATATTTATATATATTCCCTATTATCTCACAAACTAAGGCCTAAAGCAAATAGGTTGTGCAAGCAAAATGTATTTCTTTTCCAAAAGGCATATGCTGTGCAAATTTCAGAATAATCGGCCCTCAAATGAAAGTTTTCAAAAAACCGGGATGCCCCCCTTAAACCCCGTGATAAAGAATCTGCTAATCTTAAAGTAGTAAACTTTCAGTAAAGAATTTAATAAAGTGTCCACCGAACTATCACCACTAACAGACACACCGCAGCAAATATTAAGACCTGCAACTTGGGGGCCTAATGGGTCATTAACTGATATCGCGGCCAACAGATGGCGCCTCGCGACCATTAAGGAAAATATGGCCAGTAAACTGTCACTTGGAGGCAGCACTGCAGACCGGTAATGAAGCTAGCAAGTTACGTGTTTATTGAGCCAAGCCGCGTCCGTATGGCAGTGCAGTCCCTCTTACTTCCACCGAGAAGTCTCAACCGATTAGCTTTGACTTGTCCACAAATCCTAACTGTAAAAAGACCAGTGTGGCCCTAACCGACGACCAGTATCAGGTGACTCGTAGCAATAGCATTATGAGAAACATAAAGAAAAGAGGACACTCGGCGGTTTAGGGTTAACCGATGTTTCAAGCAACCTATCCTGCATTTCGGAACAAGTTTCGTACAATCGATTATTTCATGCTAATTGTGTTTGAGAATTCTGTATTGTTTCGTTCAGCTGCTCTTGGGGCTCAACAGGTTTTGACTGCCCAGAACGTCATCAGCTTGCGATTTACATCAACAACTCGATCGAAAAATATGATTCGAACGCTGGGAGAGCAGTTCTGGAAAATTTAACCGTATGCATCCCAGGTCGTGTTGTTTTGCTACAAGGGAGCTGTGGCTTGTTGCATCACTACGGGCAACATCCTTTGTGGGGAGACAGCCCAGCCTGGTCCAGATAATGGACAGGTGGGGGTGCACGTGGGGTGTAGGCACGGCACAGGAAGGGTTGACAATCATTGGAGTAGATTATCTCAATCCAAAGCAAAAGGAACTAGAATACCTCGTGGCGTAAGACCATCACCCGCGGTAGGGAGCACTTCAACGCCGTCATTTTTATGGCCGACCAACTCTAGATCTTTAGCATTTTTCACATCTCAGTCAACCCACTTGACTGCCTGAAAAAAAAATATAAATTGTGACTCGAGTGCTTCTGCCTCTTTTTGGGTGGACAGGCACACAAACAAATATATATATTGATGTATATGCTTAAAACTTTACTGAAAACATTATCACCTTTCTTCGCTTCGCTCGCGGGTGGTAACTAGAGCAACACTCTGAGAGCGTATACTTCTGCCAAGCAAGGCAATGTTAGAAAAAATTCAAACTAGTCCTGAAACATTTCCTTTTCGTCATCATCAAAATTGGGTCATTTGTGTCTCTTGACAGTAATTCCAGTTCCTGTAATTTCCTTGAAGATCCATCCATAGCTTTTTGAGTTTTATGCTGGTAAACCCTTGAATAAATACATAGTTAAAGGCACAAACGGTCAAACAGATTGTTACATAACTTTGGTCATTTGCTACTGTAACATTCTAAAAATTGTGCAAGTTTCATGAAGATTCGTTGAGTCGCTTTACCAAGAAAAAAACAGGTAGACATAGAAACAACTAACAAACTAATGGGTGAACGGATCTTCACCAAAAATTAATTATCCCCTCCTCCTAACATACTTGGCAATCCTTGAAAATTTTATAAAGATCCGTCTCTAACTTTTTGAGTTATCTTGGTTTTCACCAAAGAGAAAAACTCCAATAAAAAATATAACCTGCTTGGGGGAGGTAAGAAAGAGACAGTTGTTTCACCTTCGAATGCTTTATACAGTCCAACCTCACGTCACTCGCCTGACCCTCTCAGGAGCAGTGTACTCCATCAACGGCGTTCAAACAGTGCTATTTATGCCCACCTTTATCACTAGGTTTCAGATTTTAGTTGGCTAACCGAGTTTCCCCGCCCTAAGCCCTCTAACGTCCGAGTAAGTAGTAGTTTTCGTAGGAATAGCACCGTTTGAAACGGGACATGAGTGTCCTTTGGGACGTTAAAAGGTTAAATTTAATGATATTCGAGGGGCTATCGACTGTTTCGTTTAGCTAAGTCGAGTTAAGTGGAGCCTGACGTGTTCACAGCTTCAGACAAGAACTCTGACAATCCCACTAGGAATAGTGTTGTAGGATTCAGAAGCGAGCCATTTACGTTGGAAATTTCATTTTAAAGAGTACTATTAATTTTTCAGAAGGCTCGAGTGTTGTTTGTTAAAAGTTAAGTCAGAAACTCGATTCAACGGGTCACAGACATTGCACCCGTCTGAATTTGCCGGACAAGTCAAATCTATCGGGATAGCGTCGTCAGCCCCAACCAATGACGCTTGAAGGCTGCATCTGAGGCATTTTCTCCTCTTTTTTTATTTTCAATGAAATTTTGCTTCCTGAATTTTAGCCGGCGAGCCGGTGCAAGTACTGATAAAAATTTTAGTCCACGTGGGGCGGTCTTGTACACAAGCAGCGAATTGAGTCACTCATACGGGAACGGGGAAGTCAAAGTCAAGAACTTCTTGTGAAGTTTCTTGCAAATAGGAGCTTGAGCTCCTAAACTTACCTCCCGTGTCCTAATGCAATGAAGCCTAACCTAACTAAACTTAACCTAACCTACAGTAGCCCATTTTTACCTAACCCAGGGTTTCCCATTAGGGGTGCATATGAACCTACTGACCCCCTGTGGTTCATGCACGGACCCCCTACTGGTTCATGACGTTTGAAGCCATCATGGCAATAGTACATTGTTTTCATCCCATAGATGATAATAAATAAAGAATATATTAAGGTTGTGGGATGTAAATATAAGTTTAAATAGCATATGATAATATTTTACTTTAACTTATTGAAATTGAAGAGTTTTAACTATGGTCTAGTTACCCCTAAATCCTTTTGCTCAATCACAAAAACTCAGCCTTTTCCTTTTCAAAAACAGTGAGAGCAGCATATGCTAACCATCATTCAGCGCAAATAGTCATTTAGAGCGAGTCAAAATAAATTCAAAAGAGTAAAAGGTGAAAACTCGCGGTATAAGAATAATGGGCTGAGCTGGGATGTCACGTGACTACGACATCAATAATTATATGTTTGGCGTATGCTGTTATGCCTGTGATGCTTTGTATTAACTGAAAAGCAATAGCCTGGCAACCATGGACTTCTACAATACTCATTCAGTACGTAATACACTAAGTTGATGCCATCTTAATGGCGGAGGTCCGTGTGCTTCAGGGCGACTTCACAGGGGGTCCGTAGAAAACTGAACTTTGGGAACCACTGGCCTAACCTAACCTTGCCTAACCTATACCTTCGCCCCGTCTGACATAACCCAGGCTTGAGTAACCTAAGTTTGAATCACCTTTGTCTAACCTAACTTAACCTGGCCTAACCTAACCTATCTTTGCTTAACCTAACCTAACCTAACCTAACCTTGCCTAACCTAACTTTTCCTAGCTTAACATAACTTAATGCTACCTAACGTAATCCATCTAAACTATACTAACCAAAATCATCAAACTAATCTTACCTTCTCGCAAGTGAACTACGCCTAACCTAAGTTTGCCTATTCTGTCCTAACCTAACCATTAACTTTCTTAACCTAACCCAATGTAACCTAATCCAATCAAAGTGACGTAACGTAGCCTAACTTAGCCCTAAATATACCACACTTTCCAGCAGCTTCAGTTTTTACTGCGTATCAAGAATTGTGAGAAGTAAATGTCTTAGTTGGTAAGCGAGTGGACGTTTATGCAAGGGATATTGCCCAATCGCAAGAGAAATGATGCAAAGTGGGCACGAAGGGAAGACGTCCCTAACCCGAGCTCAGTTTACCCATTAGATCACCTGGGGCGCTGCTCCCGATTACATTCGATGGGTGAACTATCTATTAAGACAAAGACCGCCCAAAGGGAACTGCACACTTAGACTTTTGTAGGCAGCAGTAACCTATAACCAACTTGCTTTCGCTATGTGGTGAAGTGACAACGGCTCGGCATCACATCAACGGAGGCCCCGGGTTCGATTCCCTGGACAGCACGCTACGGATTTACACTGCGTGGAGCACTCCAGCATCGAGAAGGCCAGGCGAAGCACGGGGAGGGATCCCAAATTGACTCTCATCACGGACTGCTTCTCCTGCTGTTCACACTACCAGTTCTTCAAAATTCTAGAATTAAGGCTAAAAGAAAACCTCGATAGGTGTATCCACTGTACCCTGTATACGAGATAATAAATGATAATCGTTAAAAAAAATGTACGACGAACGTTGGCCACCGCGCCGATTCAGTTGTTCAGAGAGAAATTCTTCTGGTCCGATTTTCGACGGTGCTCCTCATGTACAACCATCGTGGTGGTTATTGAAACTCTGTCTTTTCAAAATGTATTGTAGAAATCATTTCTTCAACATCCTCTTCAGACATTCGATTCTTGTTGAAATAGTAATGTAGCTGCGGTAAATATGTTTTTATGCTGCAGTGTTAGGAAAGCCACTGCATATAATAGATTAGATTAGATTAGATAGGCGGCAGTAGACGAACCAAAAGGCCCATTCCCAAAAAGACACCGGGACTTACACCCCGATCCTCTATGAGCTATTGCCATTATGTTAGTAGAATGTA
>LQNS02278138.1:3196696-3216473 GCA_001587735.2 Parhyale hawaiensis
TGGAAGGACGCCCTCGTGTCAGCTTGGTTCTGTGCGCTAATACCAGGGTTGTTATCATTCCTATACGGTGTTTTCTCGCGCTCCGAGAATCTTTCTCTTTGCCTGTTGGCTTGTGAGTGAGAATGACTTTGTGTATTCCAGTGTTTTCCCCGTGGTCTCTCTGATGCCACGAATGGGGTTCGGAACTAGTAGTACGTGTGGTACTACCATTCTTCGGAAGGAATTCCAACAAACAATTGGATGAAACAAGCCACAAATTTGTAGGGATTTGCAACCATAGGTGCCGTATTTTATGAACCTTGAGCATTCGGGTGGAAAGAGTGACACCCTTTGCCAGAATCGGTAGGAATGATACTAGGAACAAAACGACCGAAGTTTTGTGACCTGTTTGCCCGTTTGTTTGTCTCTCTGTTTGCTTTATGTTCGTCAGTAACATAATCCACAAAGTTATGAACTAACTTTATGAAATTTGCAGCAATAGTTAGAAATATTAGAATACACAAATGACCAAATCTTGGTGATGGTCGGTTAGACTAACTGTGTGTTTGTCAGAACATAACTCTAAAAGTTATGGACGGACCTTGAAAAATACCACACACATCCTGATTTCAGAACCAACTTTATTTTTGGTAACAGTCCTTTGTTTGACGGAGATATGCTCTAGAGTACCTCTCTAGTCTGATTTATTTTTGACACGCTGTTCAGCTCATAGCCATGACCACTTTCCTCATTTGTGCAGAGCTCGAAGTCAGTTGACCATCGGAGTATTCTGACGTGTGAACAGGGAAATGAGGTTTTTATTTAGAATATTTCGTGCACTAATGCGAGAGTTTCCTCTGCCTAGTGTGCGCTGTAGCCTTTAGTGTTATGTCTTTAGTAAGTTAATTTCTCAACAGCTGCCGGTTTTTTTTTCATACTCTAACGTTATAGCTCCAGTAGGTATAAACGGCCAATTAGAGTGGAAGTAATACATAATATTCGTACACCATCATATTGTTTATTTAAAAATCTTGCGAGTCAAAATTTAATGTATTCAGACAGTATTTATATTTAAATACCGTACTAGCTGGACCCGTGAAACTTTCATGGCTTTGCAAGGCCTTTCAGGCAGACCCGTGAAACGTTCATATTGTAGCACTAGTGGCCCGGGCCGTCATTATAAATGACGGTAGAAAATTAGCACCTCAGGAAAACCCCGTCTGTCTCCTGTGCTTATTACTGTTCAGAGGCTTCTTTAATAAAAATTCAGCATTCTGCCTGGAACGCCCAAGTGCGACCCCCGTATCCAAGATTCCGTCTTCGGCACCTGAACATGTCCAGGCACGATCATGCAGGCGAGCTCAGGTCCCTCAGCTGGAGCGCTCAAGTCCGACCCCGTATCAAAGATACAGTCTTCGGCACCTGAATTTTCTCCTATCTTATTCCCATAGAGAGTGGCAGGAAAGATATAAATATCGTTAAAAATAAATAAATAAAAACAGGACGTGAATTATTATATAGTATAAGAACACCACACTTATTCTTCAACGCTGGGACTCGATACCGTATATTAAGTTCATTCTTTTTGTTGATAATAATATACAAAATTCCCTACAGTGGAGTAGCCAGGGAAAGATCGATGGGGCGCACTCCCTCCCTAAAAAGTTACAGGCACCCTCCACTGGAAATGAGTCCCTGAATGAAAAAAATGCATTGCTTAGGGCCTAGCTTTTGTGTCTCGCTGCACCCCCCCCCCCCCGTTGAATTTTATTGGCACTCTTAGTGCCCACTCCCACATAGAAATTTTCCAGATCCTAACCCGTTCATTCAGAAAAGCCCNCCCTCCACTGGAAATGAGTCCCTGAATGAAAAAAATGCATTGCTTAGGGCCTAGCTTTTGTGTCTCGCTGCCCCCCCCCCCCCCCGTTGAATTTTATTGGCACTCTTAGTGCCCACTCCCACATAGAAATTTTCCAGATCCTAACCCGTTCATTCAGAAAAGCCCAGGGACATAAAACTCATTAAAAAGACCTTGCCCAGCTGCACAGGACTCCTGACCTCCGCGTATCATTGGACTCATGGAATATTAATATAAGCTAGCAGCACCCGTGAAACGTTCACTGTCTGGCTCAAGGCGCTTCAGATAGATCAGAGAAACCTTCGCATTGTACCATGGCAATTCCCCATCAACATCACAAACAACACCGAGGTTCGATGTAGGATATCTTATACGGGCAGCCTTTATGCTGATAATAATTTATTGAAGCTGCCCCCGTCTAAGTGGACCCGTGGAATTCCTTTGGCAGCAAACCACGATACAGGCTCCCAAAGATTTATTCTTGAATATTTCTGGCGTATAAACAATTAAAAAGACCTGTCCTGTGACCGAGAGATTACTCACCAGCCGTATCACAGATACGCCAGCTTCCCGAACTTAATGAAGCTCGAATTTTCTTGTATCTATTAGTGATGAAGAGCGTGAAACAAAAGGCAAGTACGAAGGTAGGTACGTAGGTAGGTAGGTACTAACGTATTAATTTTGTAGGTAAGAGTTAGAACGCCTTCTGGGTTTTGTAGTTTATTTGACCCCGAGCTTTCGAGCCATTATACATGACTCATCTTCAGGGGAACTAAATTTTAAGCGACTGGAGCTATCTGCTCATAGTTAGTATCCTATCTACCAACAGAAATAAAAAATGATTACATAATATTATAACCAAATAAAATGAATGCCGAAGAAATTCATTTCTTATATTACTGTATTGATAGAATTTGGATTGCAATGAGAATGGAAAGCTTTTAAAAGCTTTCTAGACTTGGGGTTTGACTCATTGGAAAGTACTAATATATAGATTATCAATTGCGTTCATTATTTCGTGCGACATCGTAAGAGAAAGTTTTAACCATGGCCAAAAGCAAGGAGCTTACGAATTCTATAAAAGAGTTGATTATTAAAGAATGGAAATCCGAAAAAAGTTATAGTCAAATATCACATACACTCAAAGTACCGATTACCTTTATCGGGTCATTTGTCAGAAGGTTTAAAAGTTCGGAAACCGTCGAAAACTAGCTTAGATCTGGCAGGCTGCGGAAGATTTCCCCTGGAGCTTCAAAAAAATGGCCAGCAAAGTATCCGAAAATCACATGACTACTCGCAAAGAGCTTCAGGAGGACTTGCTAGCAGCAGGGACACGCGTTAGCCTTCGTACAATAAACTACGAGCTGCGCCAAAGCCGCTTAAGTTCTCGAACTCCTTGCAAAACTCCCCTGCTGTCGAAACAAAATGGGGAAGCTCGTCTGAAATTCATCCGTGATCACAAAGACAAACCTGAGCCATTCTGGGAAAACGTTTTGTGGTCGGATGAAACTAAAATCAATCTGTTTGGATGAAATTCGAATAACCAAGTATGGAGAAAGAACTGAACGGCATTCACACCACAAAACCCCAATCCCATTGAGAAATTTGGTGGTGGTAACGTTATGATTTGGGCATGCTTATCATCACCTGGAACATGTAAGATTCAGATCATAGAAAGGAGAATGGAACATTTGAATGAGTCGGTTCAAAAACTCGGGCTATGGCAAGAATTCTTTTTTCAGCAGGACTACGTCCCAAAACAGAAACAGAAACTGCAAAAACCACGAAGAAATAGTTCACCGATAATCATTTAAAAGCAACTAGAATATCCAAGCTAGTCTCCGGATTTGAATCCGACTGAAAATTTATGGCGATTTCTCAAATTAAACATTAATTCGAGGAGGCAGAAGTCCATGCCGGAACTGAAAAAATTCTGCAAGGAAGAATGGGCTAAAATCCCTCGGAAACATGTCAAGGCTTGGTAAAATACTATAGAAAGAGATTAATTGCCGTCGAACTGAACAAAGGCTACACCACAAAATGTTAAATGTTCTTTTAACATCATTTTTGTGTTGTACTAATACTTTTTTCAACTCAAAATATATGAATTGTTTTATAATTACTATTATAGAGGACTTTACTTGTTTTGTTGTTGCGTGTTTGTTGTTAACGCAAAAATACAAATACTGTATCAATGTATTTTTTTTGGTTCGCTAGATTTTTCTAAGAAATAATTTCATGGTGTACGAATATTTATTTCCCCCACTCTATTGCGAAATAGAGTGGCTGAACTCTGTGATGCTGCCTGTACGCGTCGTGGGCATTGCTGAGGTGCAGCGCCTGTCACGCTCAGTGATCGGCAGACGCTACGTACTGACTACAACACTTCAATGAAATAAGGTGCAGGTGATGATGTGGACGCCACGCGATATGATAGAGATCTAAATATTCAACTCTCCACAGTGCATGAGGCCGTTGGATACTAATCGTTTCAACTCATACACACAAAAAAAGAAACATTCGACTCAAACTAAAAACTTTGTTGTGTCTATAATAGTTTACAAGAGTGAGATATCATGAGAAGAATAAGCGGGCGCGGAGATTTTATTCTGCGTTCATCAAATATCTACTAATTAAGTAACCTGTGATAATAGAATGGATTTTCCTTACTCAAAATTTTACTGAGAAAAAGCATATAAAATGCTCTTTAATTGATGCAAAAGTTCTATTTTTGCCACCGTTCAGGCACAGAGCGCGTCCAATATTGGCACTGCTGTCTAATGTAAGGTCGCGTATTTTGTGGTTGATTTGTGTTAACGAGTTCATCACACAGGTAATGCGCTAAATAACACACAGTACCTGTCGTTCGTTATAGTTAACGCACAATTCTGACTATGAACGTGCTAAACATAAAGGGCTGTCCATCTATAGGCTTTAAGGGAGTCATAACACGGATACTGAAGAGCACATGCCTGTCATTGCTACATATTCCTGCCGCCGGGCGCCATAAGTCTTCCTAATTGACAATATACATCCTACAAAAGAATAAATATAACTATTGTTTCATCGATAATGTATCATTAAAAAAGGGAACATGAAATTCATGCGGCACATGCATCAGTCGACATTGGTTTCGTCTGTAAGGGAGGAGTAGCACCCTTTGCAAAATTCCCGGCATCCAAGGCACTTCCGGGGTTTTTCTTCCAAAATCCGAAGATTGCGGGAATTTTATTGAGTACCTGGACGACAGACTCTAAGCGCCTGGCTGCTGTATGAGTTAAATTAAACCCTCCTGTGCCATTTGAGTTTTGTTATCTGCGTCTCTGTGTCACACATCGACCTGATAGCACCAGTTTGTCATTTCCATATCCGCTACTGATATTTCTACATGGAGCTCGTTCCGTCAACTTTGAAACCTTAGCACATTTTCTATTCCGCTGTCAGGCGCAAGCGGGACTCAGAGTTATCTACGAGTGCCCTTGAAGTGAGAGCGACTTGCCAAATAATGAAAGGCTTGCACAGTGTTTACTTTGAATCCGGATTAGGATCTAGGAATTTCTATTCTTTTTAGAAAGCAGATGCGCACCAAGATCTGTAAGTTGTATCATTTAAATTCAACAAAGACTGTCACCTGGTAAACGTCTGCTTAACTTATCCTTTAATGTATTATATGTATACGTTTCAACAGCGCCCAAAGGTGTACCGGCGATATTTACGTTGTGAGGGCTTTTGGATTCTTTATTACAGTATTTTTAGCGGTAGCCTTTCTTGTTATATTGCCTATATACGGAGCTCACATATGATTATTGAAAGCTTATGTTAAAGCAGCTGTAGCATCACCTATGATCTGATTGCGAAAATATTTATGAAGGAAGATGATTTCGTTGTTTTTTCTTTAATTGATAGTTTTCAACTTTTTTACGACCGCTTACCAGTTTTAAGTCTCACGCAGCCTTCTCAAACAACCTGGTTGCCAGGGAATAGTAATAACGGCAGGACAGATCTCAGCTGATCGCAAAATCGTGACGGCACAGCCCGAGCAGCGCTCCAGCCTGTGACGTCAGAGCAGACCACCCTCGCTTTAAGCTAGAAGTAGAAGTAGCTATTTTTAGTCCATAACATTGATTTGTAGCCATATACTTCCGATAAAAATACAACGTAGGTGACATTTTACTGATATAAATCAACAATTGCAATTAACTAGACGTGTTTGTAGGTATTTTAC
Organism: Parhyale hawaiensis; assembly: GCA_001587735.2. NCBI lineage: Eukaryota > Metazoa > Arthropoda > Malacostraca > Amphipoda > Hyalidae > Parhyale > Parhyale hawaiensis. The sequence continues at coordinate 3,202,759 of LQNS02278138.1, forward strand.
TGAGAGGAGGCATAATACAGAACCCACAAGAACAAGCTACATAGAAGAAATAATAAATGAAATGATGGATTTGAGAAGTGATATTACTTATAAAAGTGACAATATAAGTTTATCAGTGTAGTATAGCACGGGAAACGTCGCAAGCAACGCTGGGCGCGGACTTTTTTATCACTCCAAGTGACCCATTTATAAAGGCTTGACTGACAGTGGCTATGCCGCAGGTATGGCCGGCGCTCTTTCAGTTATTGCCAAAGTAAATTTGTGCAGCTTTTTCCCTGCGATTTATGACGTGTTACGCATTTCCAGGACGGATTTGCCACTAGCTAGAGGCCATTCAACCCCATTCCGAAAAACTGTAGTATGCCACGGCCAATGTTTTTTATCCAAGATATTCTTCGATTATATAAAAAATTGTTATTAAAACTTGTGCCGCGTGGAAAAATATATTGTTACAATGACTGGGAGAGCGCCGGCCATAACTGCGGCGGAGCCACAGTCAGTCAAGCCTTCATAAAAAGGGTCGCTTGGAGTGACAACAATGGCCGCGCCCAGTCCTGCTTGCGACGTTTCCCGTGCTATACTACACTGATAAACTTATATTGTCACTTTTATAAGTAATATCACTTCTCAAATCCATCATTTCATTTATTATTTCTTCTATGTAGCTTGTTCTTGTGGGTTCTGTATTATGCCTCCTCTCAATAAAATACCTACAAACACGTCTAGTTAATTGCAATTGTTGATTTATATCAGTAAAATGTCACCTACGTTGTATTTTTATCGGAAGTATATGGCTACAAATCAATGTTATGGGCTAAAAATGGCTACTTCTACTTCTAGCTTAAAGCGAGGGTGGTCTGCTCTGACGTCACAGGCTGGAGCGCTGCTCGGGCTGTGCCGTCACGATTTTGCGATCAGCTGAGATCTGTCCTGCCGTTATTTTTACTCTCTGCTGGTTGCAGATTCCGGAAGCTACGTAAAAACTTCCTAGGTTGTCTATCTCCTAACAAAAGGAAACACAAACCGCATAACGCAACCCAGCGGACCAGATAAGCTGGCAGTGGCAACATTGGCAGCTATTAGCTTGTCGCGAACGCGCTGTGTGAGATTCTTCCCTGATGCTGGTTCTCATGAATGTTTTGGAACGAACATGCATTCATCCGGCTAATATCAAATTACTTCAAATATCCGTAACCTTCTATGGCTCAGGCGAGGCTATGTTCTACAATCGTTATTGGCTTATGTCAGTAGCATGTAGAAAAAGGAACCTTCGTAGTGCAACAGCACAACCTGAACAATATGGCGCTGAGCCTCTACGCCTAAAACTTGCTTCGATATTGACTGCTTTCGATGGTAATTTACCATCCGTGTAGCCTACATCTGCCGGTGTATGAAGTACATACGAGCGAAAGTGTCAGACCTCAAGAAGAGACATAAGATGAAGGAGGGGCTGCGTTGTACGCCGCATCAGGACATATCTTTTTATTCACATTTGGTGAGAATGAAGTAGTTTCAAAAATTTCATCCACAGTGAGGTGATATGCGGGGTCAGTTGGAGACTCAAACTCTATCTGTATCACCAACAAGGAGCGTAAAATTGATGCAGCCATCACACATCAAAAATACGATTATCAACCGCCGTACATTGGAATGTAACTAAAAATATGATAGATGACGCCTTAAAAATCGACATTACAGGACCATAAACTTTACGCAACAGGTGACGAAACTTGTCCTTAGGTACGTGCGTGCTGCTTGTGTTCGTGTACCTCCTGCCCGCAGCGACGGCACCTAGTCACTGATTGCTAATTTGAAAGTGGTACGCTACTAAGAAGGTCGATGTGGGCCTCTCACAGAGTCACACAGGGTTCGGAAGATAATATATTATTTGAAATTGTGGGAATTAACAAGTGACTCTCTGGTTAGTTTGAAGAGTAGCTATCCTAATTCAGATGCCCTGTACGGTCGGCTATACAATCTTGAAATAAATTACTGGGGTGAAAGTTTCGTGGTGTCTTGGAAAAGCTTTCAACAATCACAGTTGTAACTCGTTAGTGGCATGCGATAGTCATACGTCACAAGCTGGTCGCTATGCCTGGTTGTTCAACTCAAACTCGGCTGAAAATGCGTCGGATTTGTTTCAGCCGTATTGGTCACTTGAACCCAACCCTGATTTTTCTCGTATGAGTAGCAATATAAATTACACGAGATGCTCGCAGTACTGCGAACATAAACAATTACGTAAATACAGTACAAAGGCACACTGTAGGCGTCCTGGGGGTTCGAATTTCAAAACAGTAAGAAGAAATTTGTACTCATTCTTAATTTTCGAGCTTTAAGGCATTCGGATTCCAAGGTAACTGTGGGTACCGGAGCAATTTTTTTTTCTTTCATAATACATTGTGAAATAAAATTTGCTGAAATTTCATCTCTTAAAATCTGGAGGTTCAGATTTTGAGGCGACGTTCGAGTTTAGGAGCAAAATTGGGCTAAATTCCACTTTGTTCAAAATCTTCAGGTTCGATTTTCAAAGCACTGTTCGTCCTTCACAGTAATAATTGTTGAAACTCAATATAGGTAATTCTTTAGCTGTCAGACGGCAAGACTGTGGCAATATGGAGCCAATACTCACAAGTAGGCGAAGAGTACACGGCCAGAGACACAGTTATGTTGCGCAGGCACACCCTCTTGCCGCCCCGCAGCAGCTGCGGCTGCTCCCGCTCCAGAGCCTCCTTCACAGCCCGCTGGTAGTCCCGCTGGTGGAAGTGCGCCGACGGGTAGATCACACCTGCGCCAAAACGGGTCACACTTCGGTCAGCGCTTGCACCGCGTGGGACTGATCTCAGTCAATAACATTAATAGATAAGAATAGGCCTATAAACCAAACACCAGCTGACAGCGAAAGGGTGAAAATTCTACTGACAAAATCAACAGTTCCAAAGCTTTTACAAGGAAACAGTACGTTCTGTTTCGCTGGTTAGGGTCCCTGCCTTTGCTCCTTCCCGACCAAACTCCCGCCATGACAATGGAAGGACGCGGACAGGACCAGGGAAGGGGGTCGAATTCTCATACATTTCTTGAAGTTATGAGCATTGAAACGCCACAGCTACGGTCACGAACCCTGCGACGTTTCAGTGAAAGCTTCGTATTTTTCTCTTTGACATTTCAGTCCGATTTATATAGTTACGAAAAGCTGATTGAAGACTCAAAAAGTTTACTCATACCTTTGTAAACAACAGTATACACCATCGACAAAATTAGAGCCCTGACATTTGTAATTTTTCGTGGAGCTGCACATTTTGTGTAGCCGGAACTTTACGAAGTATTGGAGAACCCAGGTCTGCGAACTACAGTGTAACAAAAATGAAGTTTTTAATAACATTGACAAATGCCCGTTTACTTCCTCACAACCTCACTATAGTAGAACTGCTTGTACAGCTACTGGTGGAGGTTCATCGAGTGGTGTATCACGCATGGGTCCTGAAGTGCATCTGTTGTATGTCGTACATGGCAAAGCGAAGTTTTGCTTTATCGTAGGAGTCATACCTGCTTCAGGACAAATGGACGCTCAGCCTTGTACTCTTGATGGCAGTGCTGTTCTAAAGCCCGCTGCACACAAGAGTCGGAAGAGCGGAACGTTTCTCCCTACCCTGAGCTGGTACGGTGGGTAAACTTAGACAATAGTAAAATAGGTTTCTATACCTACCCTTCCGTTACCGTGGGTACGACTTCGGCTTTCCCAATAGTACAGTGTCTAGAAAAATTCCTGAAATCTGAGCCACCACTACAGTATTTACTCTATGGCAGATCCCAACAATTTCGACGAGCTCTCTTAACTTCGGGTGCGTAGAAAGTCGCTACGATGTGGAGTAGTTTCAAAGCTTTGTACAAATACGTTCAGCTCTCGTCACGATCACAGACACATTTGGTCCAAGAGCGTGAAACATTTCAGAATTTCGACTATTGTGGACGGCGAGTTCAAAAGTCTGGCAAGTTGTGGACCAAACTGTAAGAAGTCTGTAAATTGAAAATTATGATAAAAAATGGCCTCCGTCAGAAATAAATGAAGTAATCTTTTACTCAGCAACTTATTCTGAGTCGTGGTCTAGCTCAAAGTTTCCCAGACGGAAGTGCTCCAACACCCTGGGCTGCAAGTTGATCATTTAGGGGGTATGAAATCTTGCATTCCTTCAATGTTATTCCAAAATCACCGTAAATAAATTTATTCCGCAACTTTAGTATAAATTTCATTCTTTATTATGGAGGTTCTTCATTCGGTGGTACATAGCTGTGAGAACATATCAGAAGTATTACGTCGAGTGCCAGTCATAGAAAAGGTTGGGAGTCACTTCACCAGTTTGTGCAGGTGCCCCAAACGTAGGTAGCAGAGGGCCAGAGCACAGCTGCCTATTGCTTTTGCGCTGATGTCGACAGAAAGTTTCAGGGAGAAGCAACACTTGATTCAACCACCCTGGCAGCAGGAGCAACTGTTGATGGAAGTGCCCGGCCAGCGGCTGGATATTGGCAGGCCCTGTCTAGTGAAATTTAACTAATACGAAAACCCTTATTCTCTCAGAGTTGGACTAACTTCAGTGCCATCTAGTTGGGACAGTGACATTTTGAATTTATCTACATAACTGTGCACAAAGCAAGCAAACGATAACTAGTACATAAAATATCTCCGGTATAAAAAATTACTATCCACAACGGACATAGCCCTAAATCAAGAGTTCCTCGTTTTCACAATCATCTTATGAAGACAATACAGTCAATACAGGTATAAATAAAGTACACTTACCAAAATGTACAAGTCTGCAGGACTTCGGTCTCTCTTTCATTAGGGTCTTCATAGGGTCTTTCTTCATCCTCAAGTCTTCTCTCACAGCAGCAGCCGCAGCCACAATGCTAACCATAAGCCACAACAGCCACCACCTCCAGCCACCCATGTACCGAGCACAGCCATGGGTGCCGGACGCAGACATGTTGGCCACGCGTTTGCTTTTGGCAAGCTTGGTTTTTCTGCGGTATTTGGAAACCGAACCTCGTGAGAAGGCCTTCTTTGGTTGATCCAGATCGCACCGCGGGATGAGACCGTTTTCTAATGCAAGAGTAGCAGAAAACTGTTCAGTAACCAGAAGCTGCTTGGTTTTCGTGTTCGATAATCGATCAGTTCCTTGTTGCTCATTAAAATTTCCCCATGTTGCTACTTCTTTTTTTGGAGGTTGGTTGGTGAGGTAGATTTTGGTTCTAATGCCTCCGATGAGTAAAGATGTCCACTGAACATTGGTGCAACAGGAGCCAGTGTTTAGAGTTATCTCTTTAGTAAGCCATTGAGACTTTGTAGATCTATACGATCCCAATATTTCTGATACTAGTTTTGCTATCATCCGTCCATAAAGTATTCGTACAGTAGATACTTCATCTGCAGAGGGCAAATCTTCAGCAAAAAGCTTTCCAGCTTTTCTTTGCCCTCCATGAACTTTCTTGATCATCATTCCGGGTCGCAAGAAAAATCCGTCAATCTTTCTCAAGTCCTTGGAAACCAGATCGGTTTTCATTTCTTGTCCATATATCCGCTCGATACAACAATCGCTCTGGACCATTTCTGTCGAGCAGAGCCGCTCGGGTTTGATGGAGCCATCGCTTAGTCCAATTTGCTGCCCCGAAAACTCCTCTTGATTGATGGCAGACTCCAGCCGAGCGTCCGACGCCGTGATCCGATCGCCGATTTTTGACTCCATCGAGACGGTAACGTGGACAGCATCTGGATGTGCCGCCCTCACTTCGATGTCATCCGAATGTGCGGCTCCGACTGCAGTGTCATCCGTATGTGTCGCCTTCACTTCGATGTCATCCGAATGTACGGCCCCGACTGCAGTGTCATCCAAATGTGCCGCCTTGGTTTCGACCTTGGTTTTTCTTGCATAAATTTTTGAATCAACCCGACCAGAAGCAACGTTGCTGTCTAGCGAGTAGCTGAGAAAGGATCTAAGATATAAAACATGACAGGAATTTTTGGTTTTGGCGAAAGAATTTACCTCCATTTCAGCTGAGGATATCGGTACTACAGCAGTCACATCATAGACTAGTTCGATGAGATCCACCGAAGTCTCAGCCCTATTTCCCGTATCCACTTTTGCCAAATTCATGGATCCTAATGCAAGAACTTGAGATTGAAGCTCGCCCAGATTTATGGTCTCCTCAGCATTTGCATCAGAGATCAATTCGACGAAACCTCTCAATTCGGAGGCATTTATTTCGGCATCTAATTCGATGAGAATTATTGGCTCCCAAAATTCAATTTTGGAGTTCACCTTTGTAAAATTCATAAATTTTTCATGGACGGATGGGATACGTGTCTGGTTTTTTACCACAGTTTCGCATAGAGGTTTTCTTGACACAGTTGCGCACGTCAGTATGTCTGACGCAGTTCTGCGGGGCAGCTGCTCTATTATTGTTGCATAGGCCAGTTTTCCATGCATAATTCCGCGTTTCACTGTTCCAAAAGCAGCATCAAATGCTAACTTCTCTGAAACTCTTTCACAATTTAACTTTTCAAACACTTTTTCACTCACTAGTTCCCTTCGTGCAAAGTCATTCGTCAGTTTTTCCTGGATCCTTTCGCATGTTGGCGCAATGTTAGGCAGCAGTTCGGCTTCCTTGCCATACAGAACAACAGTTTCCGGGATGCTGCTCGGGTGTCTATTGATGGCAGTGAGCGCTTGTCCCTTGCAGCTGCACTTGTGAGGCAAGGGAAGACTCCCTCCAAGTTTTGCGTTTCTAATATCGTGAACCACAAAATTCTGCAAAAGCGGATCGCTTTCTTTCGGAGAAAATTGAGAAGTGGAGGGAGTTGGCTCCCAATTAGAGGCGGCCAGTGGCTGCATATTGCTTGTTGACATCAAAATGCAGCCTGCCATTTTGCCTGAGAGGAAAGCCTGCCTGTAAAATATTTTAAGGCTGTAGTCATCTGAGATGTTTTCGAGTTCATTCCTCCACAGTGGAACTCAACGAAAACTAACGCACGAGTTGAAGGAGCGTCACAGCTGTTACAGAAAAATACACTTCAACGATCAGAGTAGAAATTCAGTCGTGTTTGTTATCTAATAGGAACTGCTTCCGTTGGTCGCCGCTTGTGAGTTTTTAGAAAAGTCTACTTTCGGTGAGCATGGGGGAGACGCTTGAATTTTATTTACAAAGATGTAAGATGTTCAGAAACCAACATTTCATTCTGGTAATCAAAAGCAGTTAATTAGCGTCGAATGTGAAAATTTCCACAAAGATCATCTCTGTATCCATTATTTTTATACCATATATTTTCATGAAGACAGAAACCTGCCAGGTGTTTGAGACCTGGGTCGCCTGCGTCTATTGTTACGACAATGTCTTGAGTTACTGAGCCGCTTAAAAGATCTCGTCCAAGATACGGAGGACCGCCATTGTATTCCTTTGCCGTCGGCCAAACCCAGCGACTTACGCTCCGAAAATCTTGGGCTTCGAGTAATGGCTGTCGAAAAGATGTCGAGGTTCGATAGATTTCTTTAATGGGCAAACTTTTTGATCATCTTCATCATTTAGGTCGGTGATTTCTTCAGCTGTCAGTGACTGAAAGGACTCCATCAAAGGTAAAAGCCTTTTTATTCCGCCCGTAGGACGGATGGTCGGCCCAAATTGCAGTGTCTTTGTGTCCCAAGGTAAAAGCTGATGTGCCAAATGGGCTCCGTTTGTGCCAGACGTGTCGCCAAATTATGTTTTTCTATTTCATTTCCAAGGCCAATATACCAACGAGCATGAGACTTGTCAGATTGCTAAGTGACCCACAAAAATTATGTTTTTTCTATTCCGCTGCAAGGCCAATGTACCAATGTGCATCACTTGTTGCTGAATACCAGATGTCCTCTAAAAGTTGTGTTTTTCTGGTTTTGCGATATAAGCTCCGATGCCACCGCGTATATGCGCTTCACTTACCAAGTAGGCGAGCAATGTCAAGCCTTTGGGTTGCTCGAAATATAATGAATAAGCTAACCAAGAATTGAAAGTTGATAGGTTGATGCATCCACTGTTTGAGCAGGTAGGCAAATGAGCGGCAGCAAAATAAAACTGGATGACAACGATATCTCTGAAGCGAAGAGCGTATATTGCATACAAATTTTCGATGTGAGCACCAGAAGTTACTGAAGAATAAAAATTGCATAAAGTTGTTGCTCAAAATTGACACGCTTTTCTGAGATGAAGGCAAAATTGCTAAGCGCCATTCACTCGTGCGCTTGAGGCAAACCTTCAAAACATCACATGTGGGGCCAAACGTTCCTTCGGAAGAAGTTATATCAAATTCACGACTGATAATTTCTGAGGATACTTGCTGATGCTAAATTTATAACACTAACACAGTCAATGCCTAAATAGTTGCAACTTTGAAAGATTAACACAGAAAGTATCAGTTGCTGAAACAATGTTCGCAGTGGAAGTAGAAGAACACTAAAAGTTACTGCCTATACATCTGCAGTCATCAGCGATAACATAATCTGTAAGGGCAAGAAAATAAAGCATTAATTTAGCTAATAATCATATCTAGCTAGCAGGGAAGAACAAGCATCAAGTTTTGCTTCGTAGATTTAGTGCTCAATTTAGGACATATCTTCTCGTTTTTATTCTCTGGAAAATCTGCAGGTTCCCGCTACTTGTAGCTCTCCTCCAGCTTTTCAGTTACTTCACGAGATCGTCGAAGTTTTGCAGGGCTGAAACGTCTTTAAAGAGCTGGTAGGCTGTATACGGTCTTCTGATACAGTGACGGCTCTGGCGCAAATTCTCTGCGAATATAAAAGAAAAATAATGGCTGTTTGTTTATTCGCTCTCAGAACACATAATTTAGGACCTCATGGAGGCAGAAAGCCCACGCGACTGTGCTTGGTTCTAACTTGACAAATTTTGGATATGCCTGTGATTTCGCCATTGACTGTGTAAGAAAAGGAGATAATGGGAGCGTAAGATTCGTGAGACTTTGAAAGCAAGGGCAAATTTCAGAAACAGACTCATTAAGACTGAGCTTTATGACTGAAGAACCTTGTGAATAGGAGCTCATACTTCCGAGACTTGAGATGAAATGCACACAGGAAAAAAGAAAGTGCACTAGACTAAGTAATTCTTAAGCCACCGTTGGTGAGATGGTGGTGAGTTTTTTATTGCATTGTTACCATCCATCACCCAAACACCCCAATAGACCGCACCATCTTCTGGACAACTACTGCAAATTGTTCCTAGACAAGCTGTTCGATACCGGCATTAACAAACCCTCTGTCCCTAAATTGGACTTCTTTCATTCGCTTCCGTACAACAACAAAGCTTCTGTTAGTGCAGCAAACACATTGAAAACGTTCCTCTCTGAAGCCTACCCACACATAAACTTCAAGTTTTCGTACAAAAACACGTTTACCATGAGGTCCTACTTTAATTTTAAGGACAAACCTCCGACACAACTGCTGTCAGGTGTTATTTACCGTATCAAATGTAGAGGATGCAATGCCTCGTACGTCGGTAGTACTGGACAACATTTCAAAACCCGCATTGACCAGCATTTAGTTATATCCAGCCGAACTGGTATACCCCTTGCAAAACCTTCATATTCAGCCTCCGCCTACATGCTGAGAAAAACAACCATCCCATAAGCAAGAATGACTTCTAAAACATTGGCTCTTCTAATCCAATAGAGCTCACAACATTTGAGTCGCTCTACATCCATAGAACAAGACCTAGTCCCAACATTAAGACCTCAGCTGTACCGCTTCACACAACCCTTGATTAAAATCAAGGTGAGGGCAAAGACGATTGATCTAAAAGACATTATTAAAAATTAGATCTAAATTTGAACGTTTCGACCCTATAGGTCATCATCAGCACTCTGAAACAACAAGTAAAACAGATGATATACTGCTTGTACAAACTAGTTCTAGTTCTAATTACCTAAAAAAAATACAAGAGTTCATCTATTGAGGGGCGATCTTCAATGGATAGGACGACTGCATGTCGGTAAGGTTCGGTTTCAGTTTGCTAATGAACAGAGACTCCAGTATTCGCAGGTCGGTACTTGAATTTGCACTACCAAGAATTGAAAAGTTTTGTTGTAAAATGGGACTATTGCACTGTTCGGCACAAATGACTTCAAACAGATCCACTACAGTCGCTATGTAGATGACACCTTCCTAGTATTTAAGAACCAAACAGATTCTGACTTATTTCTGCAATACTTAAATAGTAAACATCCAAACATCAAGTTCACCGCCGAAAACCAGTCAGATAATTCTTTAGCTTTCTTAGATGTTTTAGTAACTAACCACGACTCAACGCTTGTCACTGGGGTTTACAGAAAGCCCACGTTCTCAGGCCTCGGGACAAGTTTTTTCAGTCACTGCTACAATCACCCAAACATCCCTATAGCATTGTCACCATCCATCACCCAAACATCCCTATATCATTGTTACCATCCATCACCCAAACATCCCTTTATCATTGTTACCATCCATCACCCAAACATCCCTATATCATTGTCACCATCCATCACCCAAACATCCCTATCGCATTCAAGTATGGAGCACAGGCTGGATGACGGACAAGATGGACATTCTCCACCAGTAAGAAAGTCTTGGTCATGCGGCCATTGCGGATTGCTACACTATACGTTTGGAATGGATGCTCTGTGCAGCCTGTCAACATAACCAGCAGCTGCGGCGCTGTCTCATGTCCCGGCAGAATATGGAATTCCATTGCGCGGCTCTGGAGAAAGGTATTCCACACCTTGTTGGAACCTCCCCCAATATGCCGCGTAGAAAACAATTCAGGACAACTCTTTGACGTGGCAGTAACGTTGGAAGCCATCAGGACCAATTAGTTTGTTAGTTCTCGTTCTTTCATTGAATTGCAGATCTCTCTTCCCCTCTTCAACGCTTTTTGTTTGGTGTTCCTTGGCAAGCTTTAAATGGTCTACTTTGCGTCGTAGATGCAAACGACGGACTTGTAGAAGTTTTTCTTTTCAAATCCTTTTGCCTCAGATGTCGCCTAATGGGTGTGTTTTAGTCTGTTTCGAAGATCGTCCCTTATATTGTCGGACAACCCTGCAGATTCTCTTACTAATTGCTGGTGATTTTTTTTTTTTTTTTTTTTTTTTTTTTTGCACCACTAGATTTGGCTGTTCTATAACTGCCAAGGTATTCTAGGAAACCATTGTTTTACTGCGTTTAACTTCAGCTGCGATTGCATTATGTGGCAAACTTTGCTAAAGCATCTCAGAGACCTGCCAACGTTCGAAAGGGGATAGTTTGCTTGTCAATGACATAGTCACGCCTTAATACCGTAACAATCACTAACTGAGGTGAAATCTTCATCATATGGAAAGTGTACAAATAATTTAATCTTTAACTGTACTTGCGGACATAGACAAAACTGAACATTTTTCACACAGTAACTTGGCTACAAACAGTTTTCTACATTAATTTCTGCTTATAATCAATTGATTTCCGTGCCAACAGATATACGAATATTAGACGCTGACTGAACTGACGAGTGTGGCCCCTTATAGCCATCACTATACAGGGGTGGGTTTCAGTCGCAGACCTTAGCGACCAGAAGAGAGGAATGTAACGAATGACCCGTTATGTTCAACATCTTATAAAACATCTATAAGCAAGCACCACTCCGCCTGTAGGATATCGTCGCCAATTTTTCTGGCACACAACTGAGCAAACGAATCGGTCCAGTAAACGAAGCTGACTCGGCACAATCGTAAACAAGGAAACCATACTCCTCCAAAAGAGGCAGTAATACATACTACAGAGGAACATCCAGGAGAACATCGGTATTATCAAACACAGCTATGATATTACACAAGAGCCCACCCTATTCGAAGAGCGTGTGACCTTGCGCTTGGTGCAAAGAGAATACAGAGTATCTCCAAAAAGCTGACCCTCTGCAGGCACAATTTCCCCAATATTCTGAGATGCATGCTAGTGTAAAAGCATCCGAGACCGAGTGATAATCATAGATTTATTCTTGCTTGCATTCAGGGTCATACTCAAAGTAGAACCCCATGTATCGATGTGTGACAGGTCCTTATTCAGGGACTCAGCGACTTCATCAAGCATATTAGGGATGCGAATCATAGCTATCACAGTAGAATTTTCAGGAAAATTTATCACAGTACTCTTCAGCGATAAGAGCTTGCCACTAGTGTACAGCATTAACAGAAAAGGGTCAAGAACGCTACCCTGGAGAACGCCCGAAACAACCTGCATGGATACCCTGAAACACAGGAACAAATTACGAATTCTTGCAAATTTCCTGCAGGCTGCTTCCATGTTTCCTGCAAGGTGCTCGTTAAAGATTTCGAGCATGTTGCTCACATATTTTCTAACAAGATTCTTGCCAAATTTCTGAAGGACGTTGAGCAGATTTTGCGCTGATCGCCAGCAGATTTTCAGATCCACAAGTCTCTGTACACTGCCTCAGTGTTGCCCTACCAACGCTCCCTGGAGTCGGCCAGGGCTGCTGTCTATTTATCAATGGTCTCTGTGAGCAGCTCCAGCATCCTTCGGCTCTCAGGTCCTGTCTCTCGCTAACGTTTGCCTGCTCTCCCTCCCTCTCTAATGATCACTCGCTGTACGCAACGTCGCCCCTGCTCTTGTCCTCAGGCCCCGACACTCCTGCCTGCTCTGGCTGCCTCTTGTATCGTCTCTTACTTCCGTTCACGCTCTTCCGCATACTTCTATGTTCTTTCTTTCTTTCTGCATTACTTCATTGCGCTTCACATTCTTTTATATTTGTGCTGTTCCGTATTCGTTAATGGTTTCCAGCTCACGCGCTTTCACATTGTTAATGCTCCTCTTCAATATTCATGCCAGTTCACAATGTCTCGCTGCGTGCTCGCCCTTTCACAATATGTATGCCCTTTCACAACATGCACGTCCTTTCACAATATGAATGCCCTTTTAGTTTTACATCTCACAATATTCACGCCCTTTCACAATAAATATTCACGCCATTTTACAACATTCGCGATATTTCGCAACATTCGCGCTATTTCACAACATTCGCGCTATTTCACAACATTCGCGCTATTTCGCAACATTCACGCGATTTCACAACATTCGCGCCATTCCACAACATTCACGCTATTGCACAACATTCACGCGATTTCACAATATTCACGCTATTCCGCAACATTCGCGCTATTTCACAACATTCGCGCTATTCCGCAACATTCGCGCTATTTCGCAACATTCGCGCTATTTCTCAACATTCGCGCTATTTCGCAACATTCGCGCGATTTCACAATATTCACGGTATTCCGCAACATTCACGCTGTTTCACAACATTCGCGCTATTCCGCAACATTCACGCTATTTCACAACATTCGCGCTATTGCACAACATTCACGCTATTGCACAACATTCACGCTATTTCGCAACATTCACGCTATTTCACAACATTCGCGCTATTGCACAACATTCACGCTATTGCACAACATTCACGCTATTGCACAACATTCACGCTATTTCGCAACATTCACGCTATTTCACAACATTCACGCTATTGCACAACATTCACGCTATTTCACAACATTCACGCTACTTCACAGCATTCGCGCTATTGCACAACATTCACGCTATTGCACAACATTCACGCTATTTCACAACATTCACGCTATTGCACAACATTCACGCTAT
>LQNS02278138.1:3219602-3234985 GCA_001587735.2 Parhyale hawaiensis
ACCTCAGTGCCATCAGTGCTGTGAGTGACATGCGGCCAGTTCCTGCTCACTGGGCAACCTAATGGTCACCTCAGTACCATCAGTGCTGTGAGTGACATGCGGCCAGTTCGTGCTCACTGGGCAACCTAAAGGTCACCTCAGTATCATCAGTGCTGTGAGTGGCATGCGGCCAGTTCCTGCTCACTGGGCAACCTAATGGTCACCTCAGTGCCATCAGTGCTGTGAGTGACATGCGGCCAGTTCCTGCTCACTGGGCAACCTAATGGTCACCTCAGTGCCATCAGTGCTGTGAGTGGCATGCAGCAACCTATTGGTCACCTCAGTGCGTTCCTGCTCAATGACGCTTTGATCAATACGAATACCGTACAACAAACACCATCATATGCTATGTTTATATATTAGTATCTTTCGTATCAAGCTCTTAACAAAGTAAATCTATATGCATTAAAAATAGGCCAGGTTGGAGATTTTTGAGATCTTCTTCGTTGTGAGAAGAACCAATAGGCGAAAACTAGACCTGGTTACAGAAGATGGTCTAAGTGATAATCCTTATCCTTAAAATATTGGATGATTTTCCTGCAAAAGCTGTATCGCCTCTAGTTTTTGAGATATATGCCTCAAAATTAGTTGTTTTGTTATGTGTCAAAATGAAAATTTCAATTTTCTGGTTGCTGTTATTATGCCAAAATAAATCACAACTGTTTGTTGGGCTCATGAAAAGTATTGAAATCATAAATTTTTAGTAAGGAAGCTTCAAAAATGACTCAGACTAAGAATATGCAATTTAAAACTAATTTTCAACAGCCAAATCATAGCGTTGTCATTTACCCAGTACAACCTTTTTTCCTACATAGTTGTACGCAAATGCTTATCGTTTGGTCAAAAAATAAGAGATTGTGTTCTCACCTCTTTCATATTAAAATAATTTTATGTAATGTAAGCGTTTTTTTATCCCATGACAGCTTGCGTATTAGCAACTTTTTTGTCAGTAATGCAGACAATGTGAGGTATTTGTACTCTGATCACATAGATTCAATGGCATCCACAATTAATTAAAGCAGTTCATCCAAAAATGTACATAAACTTGAGTTAATAGACCAAATGAAGGCAACTTCTTCTGAACTGGTTCAGTGCATTGGTCAGCAAGCTTCTAAAACCATGCGCTCGGACGCTGAAGCTCTGGTGCAGGCATATTATGTTCTGAAATGGAACACAACAGGTAGCTATTCTACCGAACAGAAGGAGGCCGTGAGAGAAGTCCAGTCCTAGAATAATTCATGAAGTTAACAAGATATCACAGTTTTCATCTGACTCATCTCAGTGAACTCAAGGAAACTCTTTCTGAGGATGAGGTAATTGTCATGTTAGATTTAGCTGAGAACTATAGTTTTCTGGTGCAGGAAGAAGTACAAAGTTTCCACTGGACCAACGTTCAAGCAACACTTCACTCTTTTGTAATCTATAACAAATCAACAGTAGCTACACTTCAGCACTCCCAATCTGTGAGCTCTCAGATTGTCTTGAACCTGAAAGCATAACTGCCCATGCCTTCATTACCCCTGTGATGGTAAATATGTTAAGCAGGACTTTCCATCCATCAGAAAACTTTTATTTCAGCACTGTAGCAGCGAGTTCATATAAAAACTATAAAAATATTCCAACCTCAACGATCATCACCATGACTATGGCCTTGATGCAGGATGGATTTTTTTTTTTTTTTTGTTTTTTGAACATCGCATGGTAAGAGTCCGTGCGATGGCAATGGTGGAACGGTCTAACGCTTGGTTGGACGAGCAAGCCTTCAGGCAACTATAGTTGGATACATCCCTACTGGTATGATGCATGTTTGGTGCTGTGAAAATACTCCAAGATTCAAATTTTTCTGTTTCAGTGGAGGATGTCAACCAAAATGAGAAAGACGTTGACTTGCCAGCACGATTCTAAAATGTACGCAAAGTGATAGGTACGAGGTCCCACCAATGTTTCATCCCAATTTTAAGAGCCTCATTAAAAATGAAAAGAATTTCTGCTGATGATCATTTTGATGCTGTACGCAAAAAGCAACAAGTTGTGACTGATGCTGAACTACAGCCGGGAAAGCTGTTGCGTGCATTTATGACCAGGATTGATTTGTGGGCGGCATTGTTGACTGGTCAGATGAAAACTGTGATGTCTTGGTCACCTTCATGAAACTTTCTAAGACTGGACTTTTCTGATGGCCTCCTTCTACACATTCATCAGAGTACCTGTTGGGTTCCATTTCAGAACATCATATGCGTTGTGTCTGCACCAGAGCTTCAGGGGAAGAACGCAAGGTATCATAATCATGCTGACCACTGAACACTGAATCAATTCAGAAGAACCTGCCTATCTTTGGCCTATGAACTCAATTTTATGTACATTTTTGGATAGAGTGACTTACATAATTGTGGATGCCATCGAAGCTCTGTGTTCAGAGTACAAATACCTCACATTTTCTGCATCACTGACAAAAAAGTTGCTAACACAAAAACTGTCATGGGGATAAAAAACGCCTTCATTACATAAAATTATTTTAATATAAAAGAGGCAAGAACACAATCTGATTTTTTGACCAAATGATCAGCATGTGTGTACAATTGAGTAGGAAGAAAAGGCTGTCCTGGTTAAGTGACTACGCTATGATTTTGGCTGTTAAAAATTAAACTAAAATTACATTTTTTCAGTCTGAGCCATTTTTGAAGCTCCTTTACTCCAACTTATGATTCCAACCAGTGCCCGCGCTATCAAAAATGACAGCGAAATATTTGTGTTGAACCTGCTTCATTACCTCCGCCAAGGAGGTTGTTTTCGTCGGGTTTGTTTGTCTCTTTGTTTGTTTGTATGCCTGTTTGTCCTTCTGACTGTCTGTCACCAAGATAACTCAAAAAGTTATGAACGGATTTCGACGAAATTTACAGGAATCGTTATGCATGTTAGGAGAAATAGATGATTAACTTTTGGTGGAGATCCATCTGTTTGTTTGTTTGTTTGTCTGCCTCATTTTTCTCAATGCCATTACTCAAAAAGTTAGGAACAGATTTTTATGAAATTCACATAAATTGTTAGGTATATTACAAAGAGTAAATGAACAAGTTTTGTGATGATTTGTCGGTTCGTTCGTATGTTTGTTGCTGTGTTTGATTTTATGTTTGTTAGCGCGATAACTCAAAAAGTTTTGAGTGAATCTTCATGAAACTTACAGGGATTGTTAGTATTGATAAGACATAAATTATTAAATTTTGGTGCAGATCTGTTGATTTGTTTCAATGTTTGAATTGTGTTTGCCATAATGTTTGTTACGCTATAACTCAAAAAGTTTTGAATGGATATTTATGAAATTTACAGGAGTTGTTAATAATGTGAAAAGGCAAAAATGATTATATTTTGGAGGAGATCGGTTCAGAGTAGCTGTCGGTACGCTGTTTACCCTCCGGCCGCAACCTGCGGGCGGTTAAAGTTTGTAACCAGTTTTCATTATTGTGCTGCTTTATTGAAGTATATTGAAGATAAGAAAAGCGGTGTTTACCTTGGAACCCTACATTCCCCTGATTTTTAACTAGGAGATCACGAGTTTTCCCTGAAATAAAATAAGCTCGGGACACAAACGGTATTTTATACTGCATACTTGATTAACATATTATATTACGAACACCTAACGATGTCCAGTTAATACGTAACAGCTGCTTAAAACGCATTGTCAACAACCTGTGCATGATCTGCGACACACAAGATATGGCGGCGGCAAGACAATCATACAGAATCAAAGGACAAAAGAAGGTCAGTTGTGCACTTGCGCCTTTTGTTATTCTTACCGGATGACAACTATTTATTTCCTAATTAAATATCGTTTGATCTTAATGATCAACCACTAATTAACTTCTTTAACACATACAGAATCAAAAGTCATAAGAAGATCTGTTTTGTTTGAATAAATAGTTTAAATCTTAACGATCAACCACTAATCAACTACTTTAATGCCCTAGCGGCAAAATTCCATCAGGGTGACATATCCTCAATGCAAAATACCATCAGGGTGAAATGTCCTCACGGCGAAGAGCCCTAGCGGCGAATTGTCCTACGGCGAATTGACCTACAGCGAATTGACCTACGACGAATTGACCTACGGCGAATTGACCTACAGCGAATTGACCTAAGGTGAATTTACCTACGGTCAATAGACCTTCGGCGAATTGACCTACGGCGAATTGACCTACGGCGAATTGACCTACGACGAATTGACCGACGGCGAATTGCCCTACGACGAATTGACCGACGGCGAATTGACCTACGGCGAATTGACCGACGGCGAATTGCCCTACGACGAATTGGCCGACGGCGAATTGACCTACGACGAATTGACCGACGGCGAATTGCCCTACGACGAATGACCGACGGCGAATTGACCTACGGCGAATTGACCTACGGCGAATTGACCTACGGCGAATTGACCTACGGCGAACTGACCTACGACGAATTGACCGACGGCGAATTGCCCTACGGCGAATTGACCGACGGCGAATTGACCTACGGCGAATTGACCTACGACGAATTGACCGACGCGAATTGACCTACGGCGAATTACCAAGCGATGAAAAGACCTGTCACGAGTTGTTACGTGGGCACCGGGCTTAGACGGTGGCTGCGACTATCAACAGAAAACTGCCCATCTTGTGCTCTTTCGCCTTCATTTACGTCGGCTCCTATCAAATGATAACGAAGTGCTATTGAAAGCGAAGAGGGCTTCAGAAAATACAGTATTTCGACTTACGAGTATATATTCCCGAAACTGTGCAATCGTAATTCAGGGCTGAAGTTTCATAGTATCCCATCTTATTATTCAACAAATGAATTTTCTCCTATCTAAACCGTTAAGAGAGTGACGGTGAGAAGGACCAATCAAAGGAGAAAGCGATGCAAGATAGCTAGCAACCTATCAACGACTGAGTATTATTCTATAGTGGATTGTTTCTGGAATACTTAATAGCTACAGCAGTTCATGAATCCCGCATAACTTAGAAAAGTATATAGGTACCTACTAATTGATATCCTTTTCAGCGTTGTATCCGAAGGGCTCAATACTGGATGGAGTTTTCGTTCCTATCGTGCATTATCCATTTCCCTTATGTTTCCCTCTTGTGACTTTGTTTACGGCAGTTGAAACTTCAAACCGATCAGAGGCCATAGCATTTCAATCCTTACTGCCGCCACATTTCTGTCCTGATGGAACAACTACTGGTATTCAGGAGATAGCAGGAATTCACTTTATCCGGGGAATCCTTTTGACTGAACTATAGGTTCTTGATGCCACTTGACGTTCAAGCATTTCAAAAGTAATATTCGTACTTTTAGCGGGGGGAAGCAAATTTTGATCTCGCAAACTAATGTTGGCACAACTTTCCCTGATTTACTGCTATATCAAGCGTGCTTGTGTGCAGTCTATTCTGCACCAAAACTCGTACCGTAAGTAGAAATAATAAAAAACTTCATTACGAGATTATTCCATTATTTTCGAGGTCTGTATAATTTAGGTCGAGCAGAAAACCAAACTGGGAGCTACGCCAGCAAAGGACCAAAATGGAAGACATGCCAGCTAAAGACTTAGTCCTAAGGCATGACAGCAGGGAACTAAGATGGAAGGAATGCCCTCAAAACACCAATATAGAAGGCATAGGAGGTGAAGTTCAAACTAGAAGGTATCTTAGCATAAAACCGAGCCGGCAGGCATGACGCATAAGACCGAGCAGGAGGCATGGCAGCTGAAGATCAGCGCAGACAACAAGTCGGCAAAAGACTAAGATGAAAACATGTCGTCAAGAGACCCGCGCTGCAAACACTGGAACCCTGTTATGGAAAGGGCTTTAGAAAATCTCACGCCGGGAGGAAGCATTTTTCTCGTTGTCTTGTTCCTTTGAACTTTGGAGATCAACATCACGCCCGCGATATCTTGCCAGAGACCTAGTCCTTTTGAGGCCCAGGACACCAATTTAATCCTGAAGATTTGCAAGGCTTCTAGAAGCGCCAGAACGGATGTAAACAAAGGGATTGGGCGTAGGCCTAAGTCGCATCAAAACAAGTCATAGAATACACAGTAGCACGGCATCTGAAGGAGTTCTAAACTTGCATTATTAAAATAAGGTGTTGCCTTTGCTAAGAGGAAGAGCTGCCAAGAACTGAAAGTACAATTCAATTTATTAGTTACAAGGCGCAATTCTTCTTTCATTTGCTGACGACACATGAATACCAGTCGCTGTGCTATCAGCGAGAAGCGTGTAAGCCCATCAAAATATGACCACCGTTAAAAATATGACCAGCGGAACTACTAAGGTATAGAAGAACTGCATGCTTTTTTATTCTAGAGTAAATATGAATGATAGACCGGAAATCGATCGGAGAAACTCAGGTGGCCTTGGAGCATGAATACAACATGATGCTAATTATGTCGATGATATGGCCAGAGCCATAACCGAAGGACGAAAATGGAATAATGGATGGATTCGAACTTTTTCACCAAGGAAAGAAAAATTCAGGCATGCACCGCATGGAACCTGAATGAAATTATTTACGTTCACAATGCGTAATACAAGCTTCATTCGGATTTTTAATAGAAAGAGGCAAAGAATAACAAAGTTTTTGGGAGTTTATTCGTTGACAAAATTTACGGGTGCAAGATTCGGCTGGTGCGGATATTGGCAGCTTTAAGCGATGATCTGTACACAGAGCTATTCTGCGATCTTGGATCTTCTTTTTTTCACTCTTTTGTTTTCTTCACCCGCTGGGCTGGTTGCGTGGGGGTTTATCAACCTCATGGAGTTTCTCCGTTTCCACGTCGCCAGTCTGGTGTGATTTATTAATAATAATAATAGCGAAAGATCCCTTCACCCTCACATGTATATGCAGTCCAACGAAGTACTTAATACTTCACAATCGCATATTTCGCAGAGTCCTAAGCTATACTAGAAAGTCTACATAGATAAAAATTTTTCGGATACTTGAATTTTAATGAGGGCACTTATGCAATACGATATTCTAGTAGCTTCACTTTACTGAAAACAAGGCTTCTCAATAATACTCCCGGACACATTAAATATGGAAGCCATGAAGCTATGACGACGCCCCTTTATTATTTGCGCTTGTGGGTGGGATTCCTTTCAGAAGAACACACAGCACCAGCCTGACCCATTTCCGTTGTAAGTCAATAGAGCTAAGCGTAGCTACTTCACCCAACAGAGCATTACCATCCTTCTGCTCGAGCCGTTAAAAGTCAAGGCATGATTCGAAGATCTATGTTTCTAGAGGGCAAAATAAACTTGGTTCTGTCTTCTCTTCGTAGGACTTTCCAAGCCCTATTTACATTTTTACGCCATCAACCTGTCAATGGTTTTGTTCCCAGAATCGTTTCTATTGGCACCAATAAAGCATAAACTCCAGACAACTGAGGGAGGACATACTATGGTTAGGAAGTAAGCTTTTTGCTTTGCATATCAGTGTGCGATGCCTACAAGATGTACATATCGAGCGCAATGAAATTAAGATTATTTCGGTATCATGATACGGAGGGCAGGATGCCAGCAGCGCGGCGGGCGCTGCACTCACTGAAATTCATGGAAACTTTAAGGTTAGCGGCTAGTGCTGCGTCAGCAGGTCCGACCAGCCGACCGAGCCACACCGGTCTAATGTGACAGCTGCAATGTACGGCCAGCTGTGTGACGGCCTGCGCTCGCTGGGGACACTGTCGACGGGGGACACTATTGGCGGATTACTTGGGACTCTATTGGCGGGTTACTTGGGACACTGCTAAAGGGTTTGTTTAGATCTGTGGCTCCAGAACTAACCGATGGATCAAGCTGAATGATTATTCTAACTTTCCACATAACCATTTCCATAATCGTAACCATTTCATACCCACGGCTCTCATTCGAAGACTTTACAACCAGTGCTACTCCTACAAAGACTGGTGCTTAGTTCAGGAATGAAAAAGTTAATGACATACTTATCTATGTAATTATAAAACTCTGCTCTGGTAATCTTGCGTGTTTGCTTGTGTTTCACTGTGCACATGATCTGCTACGAGATCGGAAGAAATTCGAGCGATGAAAATTTAATAAAAATATTTCAGTGGATATCTCAATGGGGGACGCACGGTGGCTATCTGAAGCAGCTTCCTGACAAGCTCGGTTCTCGTAGTCACTTTAGATATTAAAGACACTGGTGAGTGGCCTGCACCATCACATCAGCTACTTATTAGAGCATAAGCAAGTTGGCAGAACCTCTTGGCAAAGCATTAGCATTCAGGATTCAGGACGTGACGGATACTTAAGGAGTGTCGTAACTTGCATACTAATTGCTATATGCGTTGAGTGCACTAAAGAATTAAAATTCAGAAATTTTAGGCACGTGGCCAGTATTAATAACTAAGACGGTTAAAGAATAACATCACTCTACTGTTTTCAAAGCTAAAAGGAATATCAGCATGCATCTACTACGCCTCGGTAGTACTTTTATTTTAGAAAAATGTTCGTCTCTGAACGGCCAAGAAGTGAGGGTTTAGCTATATTAGACAAGTTCAGACGGCTATCGCTTCACCCAATTTTGAACTCTCTGAACTGAAGGCGCCTGAAATAAACTTAATGGCAGCACAGATGCTCGATTTTACTTTCTTTTCACATCGAATTTATTTTAAGCTCCTGATGCATCAGTTAAATAGCTCAACGTAGGAAAAGGGAAATAGCTGAGAACAAAACCGCGAGAAGTGCGAAGAAACCCGGAGTTTTACCGCATTACTTTCTTGCATCAGTTGACGGCGGCACTGGTCGCTAGTTCAGTATTCTCCTACATGTCTATGCTACCACTTAGAGGTACTTCCGTCTTCTTCAATTCTTAGATTTTATAAAAAAAAATGGCTAGGAAACAGCCCGTTTTTCGTTCAGCAGATGACTTTCCTCATATCTAAACACGATTCTAAAAAATTCTAGTAAGTAACAACTGTAAACATCCTGAAATTACATGCTTTGTGGAAAAAAGCGCATATCACTACAATTCATAACAGGTACAATGTATTCAATTCGTTTAAAGCGAAGTATTCGTCTAATTATATTTCAAGATTACCTAAAGTGACAACTTGGGATTCCTCTCCGAACGATAATATTCTGGACAAACACTGAGCGAGCTAATGCATAATAAATTATTTTTAGCAATTCACGATTAACATAATTGGATATTTCAGAGATTGTGACAAGAACTCTGTTTAGCTAACAGCCTAGTTTTTCGATGTGGGCCTTGAAACTTTCATCCAGAATCAATCCAAGATAGCTTATTTGATGCACCCACTCTAGTTTTTTGTTATTAAAGAAAATATTGGGCGTCATTACGTAGTACATATTGATCCCTGTTAGGCAGGAAACTATTATTCAATGCATTTTCCGCATTACGAACGCCATAATTATGAAGTTTTTAATAAAAGAGATTTATCGACAGTATCAAATGCCTTCCGAAGATCGAGGAATAGGCATATTCCGTAGGATTCATCATGGAAACACTTCGGTAGGTCTGTTGCAAGATGACATAAAGCTAGGGTTGCGCTATATTTTATTCAAACACCAAATCGCCTGCTGGTATTTACATTATTTGGTGAAAGAAAATTTGATAATTTCAAGTTAATGACTTTTTCTAAAACGTTAGTAAAAATAGCGTAGATACAGGTATGTAATTTGCATACTATATCTATATCTACGCCAGACTTGAAAGGAAATTGTCGAGATTGGATCTTCCCTTTTACTACAAGAGCGATCAAGCAATGAGAAAGAAGAAGAACGTGCAACTCACGCACGAGAGGCTCCCACACTACATCAACGCCCCCACGTTGGAACAGCAAACCGGAAAAAAGAGAGGGAACAAGAAAATGGAAGGAAGCACAGGGGACACAAAACAAACGTATCCAAGGCCCAAACTAAGGATTAGGCGATCAGTGGGATTCCCCGGAAGGTGAGATTCCCACAATGGGGGATTGGGCAACCTGACTTCACTAACCCCTATGGCCTATGAGACATTCGATGGCCATGGGGAAGAGGCTCGTATTCAGAAGCTTTGCAATATCATAAGCCATAACTAGCTCTATTTGCAACTTACTGCGCCATATCAAACATGTGACAATTAAATAAAAAGTCTTTCTTAATCACGAGCCTTTTTTTATCTCCAGAGAAGGATTTTTCGGTGTAGAATAAGTTGTATCCTTAAATGTGAAGTATGTATGCCACCATAATAACAGTTTTCCATAAAATCAGGTTTTTTCACTCTAAAGACAAAATATTTTTTCCTGGAATATCGTTTATTCTTGTCAAAAGAGTCAAAGTATGATCCTGGCTAGTAGATACGTTGGCTGTGAAGCGCGTACTCCTCGATAAGAGCCAGAGCGTTGCATGAAGAGAAAATTATTTCGCTAAAAATCGTAGATTCTACTCTTAATATGTTGAGAGTTTTAACCCAACGAGCAAACAATTTTACTATAGAGAGCAGATATTTCTCCTAGAATGCCTTTATGACACCCCAAAGAGCATGTATTACCTGTAGCGAGTTTAAGTAATACTCTGAGAGTTAAATATATAAAGTTAAATCCCAAACCCGTCCCTAACGAATAAATATTTTATGTAAAGAGCCAAACTATGGCCTATAGGGAGAGAGTATTTTTTCTTTTTTTAGAAATTTTAATTTCGCCTTAACAGGCCTTAGACTCCCCTATAAAGTGCAAGTAGTTGGCCTTAAACCCGGAGTCTCGCCCTGAGAAGCAGATATTTTCCCTGAATAGGGTGAATTCTTCCTAAAATAACGCCAGTCTCGCCTTTGAAAGCCGAAAAACACACCCTGAGCAGCCTCGCCCACACTTCATATCACGACCGACCTTTCAAGAGCGACCGACGCCTCATAACATATGTTGATGAACGAGTGCTCCTCAAAAATTGAACAGAAAACCGAAAAGAAACAAAAAACGCCCAAAAACTTTGTTCGAGTGCGGCGTTGCCAGATGTAACACCAGCGCTGTTGCGTCTGCATAGCTGCCAAATTTCCGAGCTCTCCCGATAATTAGAGACAAAAAGTTCTAACGAGCGAATTTTTGAAGGGACAAAATCCGGATTGGCAAGACGAAAATTTCAGCGCCTGGGGAAGCGTTAACAAGTCCGTGATTTGGCCCGAAAATTGCTGGGAAATTAGTGGAAGCTCGTCACCAAAATTTATGGCGTTCGTTACCGACCAGAGGCATTTTGAGGTCAATTTAAAAAGGTAAAATATTCCTTAGGGCGATTTCACGCGTCATTCATCTCAACACGTTCATTCATCCACTCGTCTGAATGTTTTGTAGCGTCGTTATCAGCACAACCTTGTGTACGCCACACAAAGTTATTTAAATGTTAACCGTCACATCAGTCTCCTCGTGAAGTGTCATTAGGCAAGTTGCGGATATCTTTTCGAATTTGAAGTGAAATAAAACACAAAAGGGGAACTTTTCTGCTATTTCCACGGCGCAGTAACACTTTCGGATAAGTGGATGAGCGAACGCATTCGCTCAAACTGGTGATCGCGGCGAGTTCACACTTGTCCGAATGTGAGCGAACCCTACACATGGCCGAAGTGTTAACTGTTTTCTCAGTTTAAGTTCACTCCAAACTTCAAGAGACGTCTTTAACTTGCCTAGTGACAGCTGCAGAGAAAACCGATCTACACCAAAATTTGATCATTTATGTCTTTCAACATTACTAACAACTCCTATAAGTTTCATAAAGATCCATTCATTATTTTTTGAGTTGTTGTGCTAACAAGCATAAAATTAAAAACAGTGACAAACGAATGAACAAGCGAATCATTACCAAAATTTGGTCATTTACTCTTTGTTATATACCTAACAACTCATGTTAATTTCATCAAAATCCATCCATAACTTTTTGAGTTAGAGCGTCAAAAAAATGAGGGAGACAAACAAACAAACGGATGGACATATATTCACCAAAAGTTAATCATCTGTTCCTCCTAACATACCTAACAATCCCTGTAAATTTCATCCAAATCGGTTCATAACTTTTTGAGTTATCTTGGTGACAGACAAACAAAAAACCCGACGAAAACATAACCTCCTTGGCAGAGGTAATAATGGGATAGGAATATGACTTCCCACACACGCAAAATATCAACAAAAATATAAAGAAACGCTGAAGTGAAGGTTTCCTAGCTTGCACGCACAACATGTCGTTCATTTGAATGAGAGACGCTTCTACGAGTACACATCCAGTGACAAAAAAATTGACACACATATCGTGTTCCTTCACCTGATCCATCGCATTGAGTTGAAAGTAGTGTGAACCCGGCCTAAGTCGAGGGTTCCAAACCGGGGGTGCGAGACGATCCCTTAGGGGGTACGAAACCTAAGATTATTTCTTACGTCATTCAAAACTAACAGGAATTTGCGGCCTAAATTGATATAATTTTACTTCTTTGTCATTATATGGGTTATTAATTTTGTACGGGGGTGCGAGCACTCCTAAAAAGTTTTCTGGGGGCGCCAGTCATAGAAAAGGAGGGGAAAAACTGACCTAAGTGATAGGTTGTGTCATCTTTCTTTTGGTACCTGAGGAAACTGTCAGCATGTGTTGTTTTTATTCCCTCACTTCAAGCAAAAATTTTTCTACTCATATCTGCCTAAAGAGGAGTTAAGGTGTAACTAATTTTCATCATAGAATTACCGGTGTACTCTTGAAAACTGAGTAAAGTATATTATACCGTACGTAAGTTTAAACCTTAAACACAATGCGGTGTTTCTGTACAAGAAGAAGGAATCTATAGTGACACGCAAAAGTATTCAATGCATAAAATTATTGGGAAGGTTTCTAATCTGAATCAATAATAGTAGAGCAAACGGACAGGACATTTCAACGTATAGTAGAAAAACCCTTGCATTTTTAACAATTATTTATTTTAAAAATATATGAAAAGTGTAGAAACAAAAGCAATCAATACTTGCATTAAGTACTCAGTTGCAAAGCTAATGTTGCATTTTGCAGCATTGACCCTATTTGTATTGTTGCAGTGTAGTACGGAACCACTCTTCAACGCAGAAAACTTTTTCATCTTTGATTTTTGAGATTTCTTTCTGTAATTTGAATTTAAAAACTTCCCCAGAAATTCTCGATTCAATCGGGTTTAGGTCAGGTGACTGGCTGGGCCACTTCATAACATTAATTTTGTCGTCATCAATCAGTCTTGCATTGGTCTCGATGTGTGCTTTGGATTTTTGTCTGGTTGAAAGACTCAGTCGCCCTCAAATTGGAAGGAATTAACGAACTTTAGAAGCTTTTCATTGAGAATCTCTCTCTACGTGATGGTATTCATTTTTTCTTCAATAATATTCAATTTTCCAGTTGCACGTGAAGAGAAGCGGCTTCAAACTATAACACTATTACCTCAAAATTTGACAGTTGAGATAGTGTTCCTTGACGCATGGGCTTCTCCATTTTCATGTAAACACAGTTCTAGTGGTGTGTCCGAAATTTCTGTCTTCATTTCGCTAGACCACACAACGGAATCCTAAAATGTGTCGGGCTTCACTAGATATTCGTTGGCAAATTTCAAGCGGTCAGAAATATGTTTCTTTTGCAATTAATGAATTTCTCTTGGTGACCTCGAGTTAATGCCACTGTGGTGAAGAGTTCGGCTGATGGTGTCTCTGCTGACAGTTACTTCAGCCCTCTTATCTTGGTCCGAGTCACAAATGCGTTTGTTTCACTTTTGTGATAACTGACCTCCTCCTGCACCAGTGATCCTCCTCGGACAGCCGCTCCTGAGCGCCTTGGTGACAGAAGCAGTCCACCAATTTCTGTTCACGCTCCCAATCGTGTCGACATTAACTTTCAAAGCCAGGGAGATCTTCCTGTACCTGTTTCCTCCTCTGCACAGCTCCACTATTGGCTTCTAATGGTCATTAGCCAGCTTATATGATCTAGCCATATCGAAATAATCCAAAACTTATATACCTGGTGTTATGAATGTCCACAATGTTGGCTGCCTGTTCAAATGGGTGGATTACATCGCACTTACGTCCATGATTGGCCGAAATGTTTTCATATCAATATAAAAGTAACTCATATTGAAATTCACGTTGAATAAAGTGCTGTGATATCTCAATAAATATATGATATAAAGAGGTATTCAATACTTTTGTGTTAGTACGTTTGATATTTGTCTCAATAAAATAATTAAAAACGCAGTGATTTTTAGTATCCTTTTGGAAACTTACTATTCACGTTGAAATTAATAATTCAATTTCATGTGAGTTTCTAGTCCTAATTAGAATTTGAGTTCTTCACAATAATTTGATGAGATGTATACTCTTGCGTGTCACTGTATAATACGTTGATCGGAACTGAAACCCATGCACGAGGGTGTTCTTACACTGAATCATTACACATGGATTCAGCAAGTCTGGAACGAAGATGAAGAACAGATCAAAGACATCATTAGCAGGAGCACATATTCAAGTGCCGTGAAACAAGGTGGGCACGAAATAAAGACAGGTTTGAGGCTCTTACGATTGGGTGGGCAAAGTCAATCTAAACCAAACCCACTCGACTTGACCGGTCCAAAACTGCAGGTAGCAAGTTTTTCATCGTCGCTTTGCGTCATTTTCTGGGCGTTAGAAACTGTCAGGTTATGTTAAGCCGGCTAAAATCGGGATTTACGAAGTAATATAAGTTGTTGAAAGTTTCACAGGTGAAGGATTGTTGGTCAGCACCGGAAATTTGAATCAATAGGTCGAAGCCAGGACACCCGTCTGAAATTTCGGATAAGTCAAGCCTCGAAGGCTCAATTTCGTTGCCAGTCGAGCGTAACCCCAAGCGTCCTGAAGGCTACGGCAGCTTTGCTATCCCTCGAGCGTTGGGTAAGTCAAGGTGAGAAATCTCCTCATGAGCGCCTCACCACTCGGAAGCAAAAGCGCTGAGGTTACCAGATATGTTTGTAAAAATCCTATTAACTTTACAATGTCTTTCGTTATACAGAAGTAAGTGAGTTGTGCCCGCCTGCCTGAGCGTATCAGGCGGTCAGTGATCTCTATCGATGTTTGCGTCAGGGCTGTGCTCTCCAATATAGGGAGCCCATCATCCAGACGAGGCGAAATATTGAATTAGATTAGATGACTAACAGGCCTATTTCCAGAGCGCTGCCGGGACTGGCGCTCCGGCTCTCTATGGGCTATTGGCGTTATATTAATATCATACCACCGATATCTGAGGGCTATTGGCGTTATATTAATATCACCACCGATATCTGAGGGCTATTGGCGTTATATTAATATCATACCACCGATATCTGAGGGCTATTGG